>JAGSMU010000609.1:0-37500 GCA_029286865.1 Teinopalpus imperialis
AATGAAATAAGAGCTCGTAGTTTTGTATCAAGACCTTGACATAAGTGAAATCTCACCTCAGTTTACAATTGGATCGTTCGTTACATCTGTAATATGTTATAAGTATTGAAAATGAGCTGCTACAAGACTTGTTACTTCTTATTACAATTTTTATAGACAAGATAAATCATCAGCACATTTTTTAATAATGATGTCGTGTTGCATAGTTATTTCTTTATGATTAGTTTATATTTAAGACAATCTTCTTAAACAAAATATTATTACATTACATTTTAGATACTCCTATTTAAAAAATAAATTATTGATGATAGTGTACTTAAATAGAAATTAAGTTATTAAGTTAATTATATATTATATTTATTAACTTATTCTGGCAATCGCTTTTATGAGAACTAACATACATTTTGTCATACATACATTCATAAACATGAAAAAAATATAAAAAAATCTATGAAATCTATCTATTTTTCCGGTATAGGTGTTTTTTAATACATATATTTATTATAAAAGAAAAATAATAATTATAATGATATATATAGTTAAGAGTACTAAAGAAAATTAAAAAATGTATTCCGAACATTTAAAATAAAAACAAACTTAAATATATTCACATTTTTAAAACGTTTTTTAAAATGGAACATTTATAACGCAATTACCTATATAAAAATATGGTTATTTATCACGTAATTATGTATTGTGTTATAACCAACTAGATTGTTCATCATCCCAATAGCTCTAAACGCTCAGGACATATGTATTAATAATTACTTACCATTGAATTGAAGTGTGTTCTCGTTTATCGACCGGATTTTCATCAATAAATATCTTGTTAAAGAACAGTTGCCAGGTTACGGATCGGAGGTATTCCCATTTCTCTGATATTACATCTGAGCATTTGAACGCTCTTATTACACATACATTGGACTATGAGACACGAGCATTTGATGTTGTCTGGTAAAGAAGCAAAAGATGTCGTAGTGGCCGAGGAACAGGACGTCATCATCCAACAGCTCATATTTATTGTTTAATAACATACTGTTCTCATTACTGGTGAAAATAAATTATAGACCTTAATAAAAGTAAGTTAATATTATTTAATAACATTACCATACTAAAGGCAATAATTATTAAGAGTGATGAAATCCCTATGGCCAATTATACAAGAGATCAAATTCTAACCTCAAATAACCATAAAGGTAAGGCACAACTAAATCCCCTCAGGTGTTAAATCAATCCCGGATGCACAGACGGACGAGTTAAGTAATTACTAGTAAAGAAGACGTTTCCTACTCATTAGGCATCCATATCCCTGAGAGCACGCGGTGAGAGATTCCTCATGGGGGCTCCAATTCGGTAACACGAACAGTCGTAATGTGTATTGCCTTATTTAACTACACTAAACTTTCTCTGTGTAATTATTGGTAATGTTCGGTAGACACCGGTCAAAAAAAATGGCAGATATGCTAATGATTCTTGCCTTGTCCTCAATTATTTGGTATTCGTAGGTTTTAAAAAATGATGACAGTTTGTTTGATTACACTTCGTCGGATTGGGTTTATTTGTTAAGATGTATTAGCCATTTAATAACTATGGAAGCGCGGTTGTGGCGACTACCTTGTTCATATAGATACTTTTTGAAAAACGCACTGGTTCTTTAAACATTCAATGAAGGATAACCTAACCTGGAACAAGGTATTTTATTTAATACAATTTAATTTATTTATTTAAGTTTTATATACAGTTGTATATAAAAACTGCCTTAGGAATTATTTACCTATACACCTTATGGTAATGCAGTGAAGAAATGAGGTATGCTTAAATACTTTGTCGGGATTAAAATACTATTATATTAATTATATGTATATAAACAACATATGCGTAATTATAAAATACATATATAATTAATACAAGTATTCATATTTATATAAATAAATAAATATAAATACGTAATTATCAAAAATTGAGATGATTCTACCAATCTTTTGAGAAATAGCTCCCGAAATTTCACCTTAAACGTGTAAAGATTTTTAGCCGCCCTAACTTCGGGAGGATGAGAATTTCAGAAGTGAGGGCGGCAGTAAACAGATGAACGGATTGAACAAAGAAGGAGGAGTGGATAAAGTAAGGAAAGTTATGAGAAGGAAACATAGGCCCCTCACTAGTCTACTGTTGAACATATTCCTATGTTAATGAATTGTAATGTGATTGCATTATCAAGGTAGAGGATATAAAGAGAACGCCTTGTATCCTTTGACACAGTCTCTTTCACTGACCAGATGAAACACAGCAACCATAAGTTACAACTAACTCTTGTATTATGCGACAATATGGCGCTGCCATTCCGAGTATCTTAGAACATCTATGCCGACAATCTGCATACTTTCGGTCTTGCATAGATTTGTGAAGTCTCCTTAGATTTTTTACTGCCTTTTTTTATAGTTTAACATCATTTATTCATGGTGTGATGGGACTTTAGACGATTTTGAAGACGAATTCTGCCTATTCCGTTTGCAGAATGCAGCTATCCATGTGGAACTTTGGTGTTTCAGAGCCTTCCTTCGCGCCTTTGTCCGGCTGCGCCGCCGACTTGACGCAGTACGATTGATATAAGTTTTGCATTGCACGATCGTCCGTTGCCCAAACGGCACACGACGCGACGGCCTTTATAAGACAGACTAATAGTTCTTAGAACCGGATGGTTAGCAACATTGACAATGAAAACTTCTTTTAACTTTCGAACTCTTTAGTTACCTAATGTGACATACATATTTCATTAATGTGATCATATCTCAAAATGTGAAAGGTGTGAAATAAATTATTATTATTATTATCAGTTGTCATTTGCTTTTGTGAATTGGTGGCAATTTCAAGTCTTGTTACACCTCAAAATGAATTTAAATCGAGAAAATTTTCGTTCCATGATTTATTACGATCTTTCGTTGTGGTGTTAATCAACAACAAAACTATGATAGAATTCGATTGGTATTTACTTATGAAGCCCCATCTCGCTCCACTGTTTATAATTGATTTAATGAGTTCAAACGTGGGTGTAGCCAATCCTAGTGATGATCAGCGTTCGATAATGCCATAGAAGAGACACCTAAGAAAGAATGGGCCCACTGCTTTTCTCAGTGGTTCCATAGAATGCTCATCGCATTAGTATAGAGAGGAACGGAGACTACTGCGAAAAACAATATCGGTATATAAAAGTACCCGCAACTTTCTACGTTGAGCCGTTTTTTATTTTCTAAAGACTTTCAGTGTGGCCCAGGTATGCGTTTTAGTGGCAGTTAGAAGAAAAGTGCTCAAATAAGGATATATTAATTATATGTATATAAACAACATATGCGTAATTATAAAATACATATATAATTAATACAAGTATTCATATTTATATAAATAAATAAATATAAATACGTAATTATCAAAAATTGAGATGATTCTACCAATCTTTTGAGAAATAGCTCCCGAAATTTCACCTTAAACGTGTAAAGATTTTTAGCCGCCCTAACTTCGGGAGGATGAGAATTTCTGAAGTGAGGGCGGCAGTAAACAGATGAACGGATTGAACAAAGAAGGAGGAGTGGATAAAGTAAGGAAAGTTATGAGAAGGAAACATAGGCCCCTCACTAGTCTACTGTTGAACATATTCCTATGTTAATGAATTGTAATGTGATTGCATTATCAAGGTAGAGGATATAAAGAGAACGCCTTGTATCCTTTGACACAGTCTCTTTCACTGACCAGATGAAACACAGCAACCATAAGTTACAACTAACTCTTGTATTATGCGACAATATGGCGCTGCCATTCCGAGTATCTTAGAACATCTATGCCGACAATCTGCATACTTTCGGTCTTGCATAGATTTGTGAAGTCTCCTTAGATTTTTTACTGCCTTTTTTATAGTTTAACATCATTTATTCATGGTGTGATGGGACTTTAGACGATTTTGAAGACGAATTCTGCCTATTCCGTTTGCAGAATGCAGCTATCCATGTGGAACTTTGGTGTTTCAGAGCCTTCCTTCGCGCCTTTGTCCGGCTGCGCCGCCGACTTGACGCAGTACGATTGATATAAGTTTTGCATTGCACGATCGTCCGTTGCCCAAACGGCACACGACGCGACGGCCTTTATAAGACAGACTAATAGTTCTTAGAACCGGATGGTTAGCAACATTGACAATGAAAACTTCTTTTAACTTTCGAACTCTTTAGTTACCTAATGTGACATACATATTTCATTAATGTGATCATATCTCAAAATGTGAAAGGTGTGAAATAAATTATTATTATTATCAGTTGTCATTTGCTTTTGTGAATTGGTGGCAATTTCAAGTCTTGTTACACCTCAAAATGAATTTAAATCGAGAAAATTTTCGTTCCATGATTTATTACGATCTTTCGTTGTGGTGTTAATCAACAACAAAACTATGATAGAATTCGATTGGTATTTACTTATGAAGCCCCATCTCGCTCCACTGTTTATAATTGATTTAATGAGTTCAAACGTGGGTGTAGCCAATCCTAGTGATGATCAGCGTTCGATAATGCCATAGAAGAGACACCTAAGAAAGAATGGGCCCACTGCTTTTCTCAGTGGTTCCATAGAATGCTCATCGCATTAGTATAGAGAGGAACGGAGACTACTGCGAAAAACAATATCGGTTTATAAAAGTACCCGCAACTTTCTACGTTGAGCCGTTTTTTATTTTCTAAAGACTTTCAGTGTGGCCCAGGTATGCGTTTTAGTGGCAGTTAGAAGAAAAGTGCTCAAATAAGGATATATTAATTATATAATTAACTAATATGTAATTTATTTACAGCTAATATAAATATATATATTAATTTGCTGTAAATACATTTTTATTCTACTAATATAGGTTATTATCAACTGAAAAAACATTATGATCTGAAGTCTTAACAGAATGTATATATTATCGTTCGTCTTTTGGATTTACTTGTCAATAAATAGGGACAGACTGGTTCGTATTGATCCTAATTTAAAAACAATCTTGATTGTACAAGGCATCCGTAAAGATAAGCTGGGTCTGCTTCATTTCCCGGAAAGCCCTACGAATGCCTTAAGCGAAAAAAGAGATGCGAAGCGGATAGCAGATGTTTAGGTGTTCATAAGGATTATAGACTTCTGTTACAGCTTGCTCATAATAGTCGTCATTATACATAATGTTATTCTTACGTTATGTATCTACGACAGTAGATCTTCAATTGATTTTCTGAGTTTTATTTGCACTGTGTACTAACTTAACGTCGTAAAAATAACAACGTGGTCGGGATCGACCTGGATAATAACAATAGTATATTTTATTATTTTTAAGCGAAAGAAATTATACATTCGATTAACAGCAAATAAATATATCAAAATGAATGCTCACTTTTATTCTCCCTTTAGATTGCGATCCGAGTCGAGGTTTCGTACCTCCTTATGCGGGGCATCTCGGATTGTATTATCGCCCCTTTCTGTTGTCGTCGACGTTCTTCGTCCACATGGGTGGGAGTGCAGCGCTGATGCAGCAGCATTCTTCGTGACAGCTACGCAGCATCTTCGTTGTCTCCCTACTCAGCTGGCCTCCCGCTCGCGGGTCTAATTAGGTAAAGCTGTAAAGGTCTCTAAAAGGCCTATAAAAGTCTCTAGACCAACATCAATACACACAACAAAACAGAATACTCACTTGTAAAAAATGGGACAATATAATAGTTACAATAATTAAAAAAATGTGTTTTCAACATGCTCTTTAAATGAGAATCCAAGTTCAATAGTGCAAGTAGATGTGCTACCGTAATAAGTGTCTACAATCAATTAATCTGCAAATAAAACAATTTGTCAATAAATAGGGACAGACTGGTTCGTATTGATCCTAATTTAAAAACAATCTTGATTGTACAAGGCATCCGTAAAGATAAGCTGGGTCTGCTTCATTTCCCGGAAAGCCCTACGAATGCCTTAAGCGAAAAAAGAGATGCGAAGCGGATAGCAGATGTTTAGGTGTTCATAAGGATTATAGACTTCTGTTACAGCTTGCTCATAATAGTCGTCATTATACATAATGTTATTCTTACGTTATGTATCTACGACAGTAGATCTTCAATTGATTTTCTGAGTTTTATTTGCACTGTGTACTAACTTAACGTCGTAAAAATAACAACGTGGTCGGGATCGACCTGGATAATAACAATAGTATATTTTATTATTTTTAAGCGAAAGAAATTATACATTCGATTAACAGCAAATAAATATATCAAAATGAATGCTCACTTTTATTCTCCCTTTAGATTGCGATCCGAGTCGAGGTTTCGTACCTCCTTATGCGGGGCATCTCGGATTGTATTATCGCCCCTTTCTGTTGTCGTCGACGTTCTTCGTCCACATGGGTGGGAGTGCAGCGCTGATGCAGCAGCATTCTTCGTGACAGCTACGCAGCATCTTCGTTGTCTCCCTACTCAGCTGGCCTCCCGCTCGCGGGTCTAATTAGGTAAAGCTGTAAAGGTCTCTAAAAGGCCTATAAAAGTCTCTAGACCAACATCAATACACACAACAAAACAGAATACTCACTTGTAAAAAATGGGACAATATAATAGTTACAATAATTAAAAAAATGTGTTTTCAACATGCTCTTTAAATGAGAATCCAAGTTCAATAGTGCAAGTAGATGTGCTACCGTAATAAGTGTCTACAATCAATTAATCTGCAAATAAAACAATTTGTCAATAAATAGGGACAGACTGGTTCGTATTGATCCTAATTTAAAAACAATCTTGATTGTACAAGGCATCCGTAAAGATAAGCTGGGTCTGCTTCATTTCCCGGAAAGCCCTACGAATGCCTTAAGCGAAAAAAGAGATGCGAAGCGGATAGCAGATGTTTAGGTGTTCATAAGGATTATAGACTTCTGTTACAGCTTGCTCATAATAGTCGTCATTATACATAATGTTATTCTTACGTTATGTATCTACGACAGTAGATCTTCAATTGATTTTCTGAGTTTTATTTGCACTGTGTACTAACTTAACGTCGTAAAAATAACAACGTGGTCGGGATCGACCTGGATAATAACAATAGTATATTTTATTATTTTTAAGCGAAAGAAATTATACATTCGATTAACAGCAAATAAATATATCAAAATGAATGCTCACTTTTATTCTCCCTTTAGATTGCGATCCGAGTCGAGGTTTCGTACCTCCTTATGCGGGGCATCTCGGATTGTATTATCGCCCCTTTCTGTTGTCGTCGACGTTCTTCGTCCACATGGGTGGGAGTGCAGCGCTGATGCAGCAGCATTCTTCGTGACAGCTACGCAGCATCTTCGTTGTCTCCCTACTCAGCTGGCCTCCCGCTCGCGGGTCTAATTAGGTAAAGCTGTAAAGGTCTCTAAAAGGCCTATAAAAGTCTCTAGACCAACATCAATACACACAACAAAACAGAATACTCACTTGTAAAAAATGGGACAATATAATAGTTACAATAATTAAAAAAATGTGTTTTCAACATGCTCTTTAAATGAGAATCCAAGTTCAATAGTGCAAGTAGATGTGCTACCGTAATAAGTGTCTACAATCAATTAATCTGCAAATAAAACAATTTGTCAATAAATAACCATTTGTTTCGAGAAACCAATTAAAATTAGCTTAACTTGAAATACATCTTCAAGGAGGACGGTAGTAAAAAGCATAAAATGCAACGCATTGTTGTACCGTGTCCTTGTGGTGATCAATAATTAATTATCTTTTACGTCTCATGGTTTCCCGTATTATATTATTAACAAATGGCACATTTAAAAGTTAAATAATCTATTATTGAGTAGAGTCGGTATAACAGTTATTAATTGCAAAAGCGACATCTATCGGAAATGGAGGCGGTTTCCTCTGTGCATTATTTTATAATACTAGTACCAGTTCTTGTTCTAACGATAGAGTTAATACGTGAAATGGGAAATAAATAAGTTCGGTTTGATCCTGATTAATTACACATAACACTCATATTCCACTCGTACAAAACTCACAAACACTCACGCCACTCTTGACAATGGTTAGTTATGATTTTATTAACCGCTACAGATATTTACTCATTTGTTTGACGATGGCAAATTATACACCTTTTCGCTTTATTACTTATTACTAATATAAAAAATCACACCGCGCTGGCTGACGAGCGCGACGTCCCCACCCGTTACTCAATAAAAATAGCAAAATGTCCCTGCGTAATAAAATTACACTATACAAAGCGTGCATCCGACCCATAATGACATACGCAAGCCCCGTCTTTGCGCATGCTTCCCCGCGTCACATTCACCGACTTCAGGTAATACAAAATCGTTTAATGCGCAAGGCCACCGGTGCACCGTGGTTCTTGCGTAATGAAAATCTTCACATAGATCTTGAGCTGCCGACCATAGCTCAATACCTGAAGCAGGCTTCCCGCCGATATTTCGACTCTCCGTCACACACTCTAACCCCTTGATTGTAAGTGCCGCCACTTACAATCCCATCACAGATTCACCCGCGTCCGAAGGAGACCGAGTCACGCCCTCGATGACCCCGACGACGTGACCACCAGGGCCCAAGCCCTTCATAAAACACAACACATGTACATTGCACCCTCACATCGCCCCCGCCGACGGCGAGGGCGTCGCAAACAAGGATATTCGCGATACCACCATGTCACTGGTCGGTTCTCTCCAGTCCATATAGATAGAAGCGTCGCTGGAGTTTCTTGCGCCACTTCTTCTCCAGCGCCCACGTATTCCGAAGTGGTGGTACAGATAGCTAATAATCATAGCGAATTTCAAGAATCCTCTGTCAGAAGCAACTGACCGAGCCGAGGTTCGGCCCTCTCGGGCACCCTCGAGTCAGACACTCTCGCGAAACAAGGTAACGGTCCAAGCCGAGGCTCCTTCTCGGGAGCCCTTGTGCTGGTTACATATAATAGAGGTCTCGACTGGGTGCCATGAGCGCTCGGTCACCTCTCAACCCGGTGAAACTGTAAAAGCCCTCGGGCTAACAGTGGCCATCAGTCAAAAAAAAAAAAAAAAAAAAAAAAAAAAAAAAAAAAAAAAAAAAAAAAAAAAAAAAAAAAAAAAAAAAAAAAAAAAAAAAAAAAAAAAAAAAAAAAAAAAAAAAAAAAAAAAAAAAAAAAAAAAAAAAAAAAAAAAAAAAAAAAAAAAAAAAAAAAAAAAAAAAAAAAAAAAAAAAAAAAAAAAAAAAAAAAAAAAAAAAAAAAAAAAAAAAAAAAAAAAAAAAAAAAAAAAAAAAAAAAAAAAAAAAAAAAAAAAAAAAAAAAAAAAAAAAAAAAAAAAAAAAAAAAAAAAAAAAAAAAAAAAAAAAAAAAAAAAAAAAAAAAAAAAAAAAAAAAAAAAAAAAAAAAAAAAAAAAAAAAAAAAAAAAAAAAAAAAAAAAAAAAAAAAAAAAAAAAAAAAAAAAAAAAAAAAAAAAAAAAAAAAAAAAAAAAAAAAAAAAAAAAAAAAAAAAAAAAAAAAAAAAAAAAAAAAAAAAAAAAAAAAAAAAAAAAAAAAAAAAAAAAAAAAAAAAAAAAAAAAAAAAAAAAAAAAAAAAAAAAAAAAAAAAAAAAAAAAAAAAAAAAAAAAAAAAAAAAAAAAAAAAAAAAAAAAAAAAAAAAAAAAAAAAAAAAAAAAAAAAAAAAAAAAAAAAAAAAAAAAAAAAAAAAAAAAAAAAAAAAAAAAAAAAAAAAAAAAAAAAAAAAAAAAAAAAAAAAAAAAAAAAAAAAAAAAAAAAAAAAAAAAAAAAAAAAAAAAAAAAAAAAAAAAAAAAAAAAAAAAAAAAAAAAAAAAAAAAAAAAAAAAAAAAAAAAAAAAAAAAAAAAAAAAAAAAAAAAAAAAAAAAAAAAAAAAAAAAAAAAAAAAAAAAAAAAAAAAAAAAAAAAAAAAAAAAAAAAAAAAAAAAAAAAAAAAAAAAAAAAAAAAAAAAAAAAAAAAAAAAAAAAAAAAAAAAAAAAAAAAAAAAAAAAAAAAAAAAAAAAAAAAAAAAAAAAAAAAAAAAAAAAAAAAAAAAAAAAAAAAAAAAAAAAAAAAAAAAAAAAAAAAAAAAAAAAAAAAAAAAAAAAAAAAAAAAAAAAAAAAAAAAAAAAAAAAAAAAAAAAAAAAAAAAAAAAAAAAAAAAAAAAAAAAAAAAAAAAAAAAAAAAAAAAAAAAAAAAAAAA
The DNA here is from genome assembly GCA_029286865.1 of Teinopalpus imperialis. Lineage (NCBI taxonomy): Eukaryota > Metazoa > Arthropoda > Insecta > Lepidoptera > Papilionidae > Teinopalpus > Teinopalpus imperialis. The sequence continues at coordinate 10,177 of JAGSMU010000609.1, forward strand.
AAAAAAAAAAAAAAAAAAAAAAAAAAAAAAAAAAAAAAAAAAAAAAAAAAAAAAAAAAAAAAAAAAAAAAAAAAAAAAAAAAAAAAAAAAAAAAAAAAAAAAAAAAAAAAAAAAAAAAAAAAAAAAAAAAAAAAAAAAAAAAAAAAAAAAAAAAAAAAAAAAAAAAAAAAAAAAAAAAAAAAAAAAAAAAAACTTCATGCTTCTAAGTTTTTTTTATAGAGACATGTTTTTTACCCCGGTGTTCTGTTAGGGGTTGATGCTAGATAGAGACTAACTGAAGCTCTATTTTTTTGTAATATTCTCAGTAATTTAGTATGTCACCTGTGATGTTAAAACCAATAGTGTAACAAAAAAAACAATGGGATTCACAAAATTGCTCGAAACAATAAAAACTGGAATATTCTATGTGTATATATTAGGGATGTTACGGAGGTTCAATTCCAATTCCGAAAGCTCGGAACTTCCGATTGATATTACACCTCCGATTTCAATTTCGGATCCGGTAATATTGAAGCGGAGGTTTTAATCAGAGGTCGAAGCATACATAAGGGGCGGGGAAAGCAGACCGGCAACGCGTTCAAACAGGTTTATAGTATAAACCGGGATTCCCCATACGACATGTATAAACTTTATACATGTGGTACGGGGAATTAAGAATTAAGGTTGCGGGGAAGATAGTGGTATTATTTTATTTAGAACTGTTCCTAATACATTTCCTTTTTACCTCCGTCTTCGTTTCCGATTTTGGTTCTGATTACGGTTCTGGTTCCGAAAACAAATTTAAAAACTTCGATTCCGATATAACCTTCTCCGTAACATCCCTAGTATTTATATTAATCTAGCGCAAAATAAACAATATCGATGATATAAGTATGTCAAGAAGTCCATCTATAATGTGACCGTGAAGCCGGAAGACCGATTGGTGACCACAGCATCACATATTGTCGATAGATGACCAGATATCTCGCACCCTCCAGCTCCTTAAAAGTGGTAGTCACGTTGCAGCTAATTCCTAGCAGCAACATGAATGGGTCAGCTCGACCAGAGAAGGACCACGCTCCTCCTCATACCTCATAGAATATCAGCGTGGAATAACGGCCTAAATTACGTGTTTCGTTAATATACACAAAAGTTGTTGTGTGAAGAAGTCCTCAGGTGTGACAACGAATCGAAATCTCCATTGAGGATAGAGGATCAGGTGATCTGTGTGCTCGTTTGTCAGACTAAAGTAATAAAAAAAACTTTGCTGCCCTTGTACAGTTTGTCTCGATAGTATTAAATAATTAACGGATCGAGTTTTTGTCTAGTCGACAGTTTTCGTAAGATAAACCCTTGACTCAAGGCTTCAGCGGAACGCCCATTTATCTGCGGGAAGACTAAGTAGTGCAATTTTAAGAGTCAGCCTATTGGTTTAGGGTACGCTCTGCGAAACTTATGGTTGTAGGTTCGAATCCACCATTAGACTATTGTCGTGAACCATCTCCTAGTATGCTAGTGGTGAACGCCGCAACCTACGAGCCGGTACCGAAGTTAGGAGCCGTAGACCTCGTCACGTCGACGACCCTATCTTCACGGGGGAGCCGAGATCCAGTTCTTCCTCAACGGATCCCGGACCATCAATATAATAAAGTTTATTTTCGTTATCCGTTACTGGAATATACAATTGTATGTGAGAGTTTTTTTAAATACATTGACAGTTACAAACGAGCACACATTTCACCTGATGTTAAGTGATTCCTGCGGCCCATGACATCTACATACATTCATCCTTGACAAGGAATCATAATCCAGATGCGTTGTCACCCTTGAGGACTTAGATGGAATGCCGAGACACAAGTAATAAAGGTCTACGGATCCCTACACTCACCAGACGAAACACAGCAGCATAAGGCTGCTATTTCACGCCGGTATTCTGTGACGGCGTGGCCATTCACGTAAGGTAACAAGGAAATAACAATTATGCAATTAAGTGTAAGCTTCGGAAAATGATAGTTGCAACGCTATGGCGAGTATCACGGACACAATAACGGGCAGCAGAATAATAGCGAGTGTTTAGCGTTTATTGGCATGTGAAAGCGATGGAGTGGATCATCCGTTAACCAGCCCGCCGTGGGTGCATTGGACGGTTAGGTGAAACAATGTTAAATATTTACTTCGCGGAATTCATTTGTAGATAGTCAACGATCTGTGGTAGCTTCGCTATGATAAATATATGTATCGACACAATTATAGTGGTCCATTGCCGGTTGGCGATTGAGAACTATGTCAGCGCTTCTTAAAATTTATAAACACTCGAGAGCAGAGGTGCTACGCTATCAAAGGAATAATTATATAAAGTATATATGTGCGATACGGGCGAGTGCCATGTTTAGAAACTTGTTGATATTTCTTTATGTCACCCATCACTGCATTTCCATTCAGTCGCCGCCAGCAACTAAATAATAATAATAATAGAGCCATTATTATTTATTTAAGTACTTTAAATAAGCTAACACATTATGTGCTTGTTTCGTCGCTGGAGGCTGCTGAGAGGGAGAGAGGGAGAGAAAATTTGTCTGTTCTCCTGATCCGTAGACAGAGGAGCGTCAAAGAAGAGTTTAATTATTTATTTCATCTAATTGATTTATATGTATTCGCCTTAAAGTTATCTTACCAAAGGGCGGTGTTAATAGAAAATCGGTTGAAAATACTAGAACAATAATATTCATAACAAAATATTTAACAAGCTACAATAAACACTAACCAATATATATATATATTTATATATATATATATACAATTTATATATTTACATGTAGTGTTGTATATAAATATAGAAAGGTAAAAAAAACAATGTCTTATATGTACGTATATATCACAAACTGAAACTTCCTGCAAGAAAAGATATTGGAGCATAGTTCACTGTGGATAAGTGGTCTAGAAAGATAATTTGTATATTTATTTCATAGATAGTTTCCTCACGATGTTATTCTTTTACCGCTGAGCATATGGTAAATCAGCAATTTACATTTTCATTAGTGCAGGCAGTGCGGGATAGAACTCTTTTTGCTCGCATTCCGTATTAAAAATATTAGTATTCGAAACCGTTTGGTTAGCCATTTAAGATATCTATTTATATAAGCGAATACGATGATAAGGAAAAATGGGTATACTTTCTAAGACCAAAAATGTATTGAATACAGTACCAAGAAGGCGTTCTAGATGATTTGAAAGGTCTTTTATGTCTGTGTTATAAATTCCAGCATAGAGTCTGCATAGAATAAGCTTAGTTTTAAATAGAAGAAAATGTTTTAGATGGTAGCTGGAACGTAAGATAGGAGACTTTTATCTTATAATTCCCCAACAACCAAGACTTGGGCGGTAGACACGGATGTGGACGACTAGTAGAGTTTTTGAAATCGCTCTGCCCTCTATCTGGGATCCATCCGTGCCTACATATAATATTTGTTCAAAGACAAATTGTTTTTCCAGACGTTTTATAATCTGGGTAATCCACGATGCCATAAACTCATAAAGGCGTCTTTTAGAAAGGAAATGTGGTTAATCTAGGCAGTTGATATTCCGTTTAGGTAAATTACGTAATACTTGATGATAGGAGCCAATGACTTTTGAACGTCTATGACTCAATTATGTATTTTTATATATTACATAACATCAAACGATTAAGTGCCTTATTATAAATTTAAAAAGGTAAAAAACAATGTCTTATATGTACGTATATATCACAAACTGAAACTTCCTGCAAGAAAAGATATTGGAGCATAGTTCACTGTGGATAAGTGGTCTAGAAAGATAATTTGTATATTTATTTCATAGATAGTTTCCTCACGATGTTATTCTTTTACCGCTGAGCATATGGTAAATCAGCAATTTACATTTTCATTAGTGCAGGCAGTGCGGGATAGAACTCTTTTGCTCGCATTCCGTATTAAAAATATTAGTATTCGAAACCGTTTGGTTAGCCATTTAAGATATCTATTTATATAAGCGAATACGATGATAAGGAAAAATGGGTATACTTTCTAAGACCAAAAATGTATTGAATACAGTACCAAGAAGGCGTTCTAGATGATTTGAAAGGTCTTTTATGTCTGTGTTATAAATTCCAGCATAGAGTCTGCATAGAATAAGCTTAGTTTTAAATAGAAGAAAATGTTTTAGATGGTAGCTGGAACGTAAGATAGGAGACTTTTATCTTATAATTCCCCAACAACCAAGACTTGGGCGGTAGACACGGATGTGGACGACTAGTAGAGTTTTTGAAATCGCTCTGCCCTCTATCTGGGATCCATCCGTGCCTACATATAATATTTGTTCAAAGACAAATTGTTTTTCCAGACGTTTTATAATCTGGGTAATCCACGATGCCATAAACTCATAAAGGCGTCTTTTAGAAAGGAAATGTGGTTAATCTAGGCAGTTGATATTCCGTTTAGGTAAATTACGTAATACTTGATGATAGGAGCCAATGACTTTTGAACGTCTATGACTCAATTATGTATTTTTATATATTACATAACATCAAACGATTAAGTGCCTTATTATAAATTTAAATTAATTAAAAACATTATGCAATTGGACCAACTATTAACAAGGTTAGGTTAGGAAGGTGATCCAAGAAAATATATATGTGCCCATCTTTTTTTTCTCTTAATTTATTTAAATTTTCTTAATTTAGTTTTTAGACGCTTAGAAACTGCTTATTTATTTATTTGCTTATAAACAACTGGAAGTCGCTGGGTACAGGTGACTCGGGACCGATCTTTGTAGTAATCTGTTCTGCGGTACACTTGTGATAAGCTGAAGTGATTATGATGATGATGTAATGAAAACAACTCTTAGCCTGTCGTAGCGAAAATTGTTATGTAATTAAATAATTATTATAGTATAATTAAATTTACAACATAATTTTTTCAAACATAAGCAGGCGACTTTTTATAACGAATTATAGAGGCGTTTCCACCACTTTGGGATTTGTAGAGATAATTACAAACCACTAAGCTACGAAACAAAGAGGGACTATAAAATATAATATAATCATTGTTTTTAAAATAAAATAAATATTTGACAATAAACATGTATTTAAACGTGCTGGTAGTAACCAGCTACAACGTGATTGAATAACCCTTTTATTAATACTGTAGCAAATATAGAAGATACCTTGGAATTTTCATATAGATGCGAATATCTTGCTCATATAAATTTCTGAAGTGTAGCCACTATAGGGAGGCAACTGAGTCTTCGTGAAAAGCCTCTTGGTACCTTGTGGAGCTTGTTCGTTTTAGGGCCCCTCAGTCGGAGACGCTGTGTACACCCGGATCCTGCCATTGCTCTTTGTCTCAGGACAAAGGGTAAGCCTTTTGTCACATACTATATCATCCGTATAGAAGGCACCACTCGATCTTGTCAGAAAGAATCTGCACACTTCGCGATTGCGCATGATTACAGCACTTAATAGGCCTAAATCTCCATGCCTTCGCGGTACCCGTTAGCAGTTCCATTACCGATGATCTAGGATAACGCATACAGTGAGATATCATAGAAGTGCGCACTTTTCCACGGCTTCTAGTTCGGTTCGAGTCTACTTGAGTATGTTAAAGGTGTATATGAGGGTAGGGATGACCCAACCGTTATACGCGCGTGCTTTATTTACTCCCGACAAAAATTCAACCTTCTCAGCATAAAGGACTGCACACTTATTCGTCCCGAACCCCATTCTGATAACAAAAACACTTGTGGTTTTTAGTGATTCCATCAAACAAGAGCCATTCGGGGTGAATAACTTGAAGTCATTCGTATAGAAAAGGTGGGTCACTTTTGTTCCTCGTCTCCGAAGCTGAAATTCCCTCCCGGAATTCTCCAGCCGTTGAATGGGTTCAGGGGGAGGCAAATCCAAATAGAAAGCAATCAGTCACCTTGGAAAAATAACCCTTCCGTATCTTTATGCGGCTTTCGGCAGCCGACTAAGAGATACCGTCAAGGAGACAAAGAATTGATTGATGATTGAGGGCAGATTTTAATTATAGTATATCTGCATGTAAAACCTTAGCATACTTGCGAGTAACGAGCGCGGGCTCAGAATACGCAGCTTCAAGTCACGAGTACTGGGTCAATAATTCGGTGGAGGAACAATATTCGTTACACGCAAATTGTTCGTGTTATGAGCTACAGAAACTACTCACTAGAAGGATTGAGTGCTCTTTTGTTACCCCATAATAGCACACAAAACCCTTAAAAGCTTCCATGCATTAGTTAGTAGTTAGTTCATATCTTCATTCACTAGGAGAAACAAATTAAGAGCTTAGTGTTTTTCTATAGTTTATAGAATACTGTTTCAATTATCTGTAGTTTAAATTTTATTTCATAAAGGATTACCATTATATGAATTAATATTTTCTGTCTGGATTAACATTATATGAATTAATATTTTCTGTCTGGATTAACATTATATGAATTAATATTTTCTGTCTGGATTAACATTATATGAATTAATATTTTCTGTCTGGATTAACATTATATGAATTAATATTTTCTGTCTGGATTAACATTATATGAATTAATATTTTCTGTCTGGATTAACATTATATGAATTAATATTTTCTGTCTGGATTAACATTATATGAATTAATATTTTCTGTCTGGATTAACATTATATGAATTAATATTTTCTGTCTGGATTAACATTATATGAATTAATATTTTCTGTCTGGATTAACATTATATGAATTAATATTTTCTGTCTGGATTAACATTATATGAATTAATATTTTCTGTCTGGATTAACATTATATGAATTAATATTTTCTGTCTGGATTAACATTATATGAATTAATATTTTCTGTCTGGATTAACATTATATGAATTAATATTTTCTGTCTGGATTAACATTATATGAATTAATATTTTCTGTCTGGATTAACATTATATGAATTAATATTTTCTGTCTGGATTAACATTATATGAATTAATATTTTCTGTCTGGATTAACATTATATGAATTAATATTTTCTGTCTGGATTAACATTATATGAATTAATATTTTCTGTCTGGATTAACATTATATGAATTAATATTTTCTGTCTGGATTAACATTATATGAATTAATATCTTGCTCATATAAATTTCTGAAGTGTAGCCACTATAGGGAGGCAACTGAGTCTTCGTGAAAAGCCTCTTGGTACCTTGTGGAGCTTGTTCGTTTTAGGGCCCCTCAGTCGGAGACGCTGTGTACACCCGGATCCTGCCATTGCTCTTTGTCTCAGGACAAAGGGTAAGCCTTTTGTCACATACTATATCATCCGTATAGAAGGCACCACTCGATCTTGTCAGAAAGAATCTGCACACTTCGCGATTGCGCATGATTACAGCACTTAATAGGCCTAAATCTCCATGCCTTCGCGGTACCCGTTAGCAGTTCCATTACCGATGATCTAGGATAACGCATACAGTGAGATATCATAGAAGTGCGCACTTTTCCACGGCTTCTAGTTCGGTTCGAGTCTACTTGAGTATGTTAAAGGTGTATATGAGGGTAGGGATGACCCAACCGTTATACGCGCGTGTTATTCGTCCCGAACCCCATTCTGATAACAAAAACACTTGTGGTTTTTAGTGATTCCATCAAACAAGAGCCATTCGGGGTGAATAACTTGAAGTCATTCGTATAGAAAAGGTGGGTCACTTTTGTTCCTCGTCTCCGAAGCTGAAATTCCCTCCCGGAATTCTCCAGCCGTTGAATGGGTTCAGGGGGAGGCAAATCCAAATAGAAAGCAATCAGTCACCTTGGAAAAATAACCCTTCCGTATCTTTATGCGGCTTTCGGCAGCCGACTAAGAGATACCGTCAAGGAGACAAAGAATTGATTGATGATTGAGGGCAGATTTTAATTATAGTATATCTGCATGTAAAACCTTAGCATACTTGCGAGTAACGAGCGCGGGCTCAGAATACGCAGCTTCAAGTCACGAGTACTGGGTCAATAATTCGGTGGAGGAACAATATTCGTTACACGCAAATTGTTCGTGTTATGAGCTACAGAAACTACTCACTAGAAGGATTGAGTGCTCTTTTGTTACCCCATAATAGCACACAAAACCCTTAAAAGCTTCCATGCATTAGTTAGTAGTTAGTTCATATCTTCATTCACTAGGAGAAACAAATTAAGAGCTTAGTGTTTTTCTATAGTTTATAGAATACTGTTTCAATTATCTGTAGTTTAAATTTTATTTCATAAAGGATTACCATTATATGAATTAATATTTTCTGTCTGGATTAACATTATATGAATTAATATTTTCTGTCTGGATTAACATTATATGAATTAATATTTTCTGTCTGGATTAACATTATATGAATTAATATTTTCTGTCTGGATTAACATTATATGAATTAATATTTTCTGTCTGGATTAACATTATATGAATTAATATTTTCTGTCTGGATTAACATTATATGAATTAATATTTTCTGTCTGGATTAACATTATATGAATTAATATTTTCTGTCTGGATTAACATTATATGAATTAATATTTTCTGTCTGGATTAACATTATATGAATTAATATTTTCTGTCTGGATTAACATTATATGAATTAATATTTTCTGTCTGGATTAACATTATATGAATTAATATTTTCTGTCTGGATTAACATTATATGAATTAATATTTTCTGTCTGGATTAACATTATATGAATTAATATTTTCTGTCTGGATTAACATTATATGAATTAATATTTTCTGTCTGGATTAACATTATATGAATTAATATTTTCTGTCTGGATTAACATTATATGAATTAATATTTTCTGTCTGGATTAACATTATATGAATTAATATTTTCTGTCTGGATTAACATTATATGAATTAATATTTTCTGTCTGGATTAACATTATATGAATTAATATTTTCTGTCTGGATTAACATTATATGAATTAATATTTTCTGTCTGGATTAACATTATATGAATTAATATTTTCTGTCTGGATTAACATTATATGAATTAATATTTTCTGTCTGGATTAACATTATATGAATTAATATTTTCTGTCTGGATTAACATTATATGAATTAATATTTTCTGTCTGGATTAACATTATATGAATTAATATTTTCTGTCTGGATTAACATTATATGAATTAATATTTTCTGTCTGGATTAACATTATATGAATTAATATTTTCTGTCTGGATTAACATTATATGAATTAATATTTTCTGTCTGGATTAACATTATATGAATTAATATTTTCTGTCTGGATTAACATTATATGAATTAATATTTTCTGTCTGGATTAACATTATATGAATTAATATTTTCTGTCTGGATTAACATTATATGAATTAATATTTTCTGTCTGGATTAACATTATATGAATTAATATTTTCTGTCTGGATTAACATTATATGAATTAATATTTTCTGTCTGGATTAACATTATATGAATTAATATTTTCTGTCTGGATTAACATTATATGAATTAATATTTTCTGTCTGGATTAACATTATATGAATTAATATTTTCTGTCTGGATTAACATTATATGAATTAATATTTTCTGTCTGGATTAACATTATATGAATTAATATTTTCTGTCTGGATTAACATTATATGAATTAATATTTTCTGTCTGGATTAACATTATATGAATTAATATTTTCTGTCTGGATTAACATTATATGAATTAATATTTTCTGTCTGGATTAACATTATATGAATTAATATTTTCTGTCTGGATTAACATTATATGAATTAATATTTTCTGTCTGGATTAACATTATATGAATTAATATTTTCTGTCTGGATTAACATTATATGAATTAATATTTTCTGTCTGGATTAACATTATATGAATTAATATTTTCTGTCTGGATTAACATTATATGAATTAATATTTTCTGTCTGGATTAACATTATATGAATTAATATTTTCTGTCTGGATTAACATTATATGAATTAATATTTTCTGTCTGGATTAACATTATATGAATTAATATTTTCTGTCTGGATTAACATTATATGAATTAATATTTTCTGTCTGGATTAACATTATATGAATTAATATTTTCTGTCTGGATTAACATTATATGAATTAATATTTTCTGTCTGGATTAACATTATATGAATTAATATTTTCTGTCTGGATTAACATTATATGAATTAATATTTTCTGTCTGGATTAACATTATATGAATTAATATTTTCTGTCTGGATTAACATTATATGAATTAATATTTTCTGTCTGGATTAACATTATATGAATTAATATTTTCTGTCTGGATTAACATTATATGAATTAATATTTTCTGTCTGGATTAACATTATATGAATTAATATTTTCTGTCTGGATTAACATTATATGAATTAATATTTTCTGTCTGGATTAACATTATATGAATTAATATTTTCTGTCTGGATTAACATTATATGAATTAATATTTTCTGTCTGGATTAACATTATATGAATTAATATTTTCTGTCTGGATTAACATTATATGAATTAATATTTTCTGTCTGGATTAACATTATATGAATTAATATTTTCTGTCTGGATTAACATTATATGAATTAATATTTTCTGTCTGGATTAACATTATATGAATTAATATTTTCTGTCTGGATTAACATTATATGAATTAATATTTTCTGTCTGGATTAACATTATATGAATTAATATTTTCTGTCTGGATTAACATTATATGAATTAATATTTTCTGTCTGGATTAACATTATATGAATTAATATTTTCTGTCTGGATTAACATTATATGAATTAATATTTTCTGTCTGGATTAACATTATATGAATTAATATTTTCTGTCTGGATTAACATTATATGAATTAATATTTTCTGTCTGGATTAACATTATATGAATTAATATTTTCTGTCTGGATTAACATTATATGAATTAATATTTTCTGTCTGGATTAACATTATATGAATTAATATTTTCTGTCTGGATTAACATTATATGAATTAATATTTTCTGTCTGGATTAACATTATATGAATTAATATTTTCTGTCTGGATTAACATTATATGAATTAATATTTTCTGTCTGGATTAACATTATATGAATTAATATTTTCTGTCTGGATTAACATTATATGAATTAATATTTTCTGTCTGGATTAACATTATATGAATTAATATTTTCTGTCTGGATTAACATTATATGAATTAATATTTTCTGTCTGGATTAACATTATATGAATTAATATTTTCTGTCTGGATTAACATTATATGAATTAATATTTTCTGTCTGGATTAACATTATATGAATTAATATTTTCTGTCTGGATTAACATTATATGAATTAATATTTTCTGTCTGGATTAACATTATATGAATTAATATTTTCTGTCTGGATTAACATTATATGAATTAATATTTTCTGTCTGGATTAACATTATATGAATTAATATTTTCTGTCTGGATTAACATTATATGAATTAATATTTTCTGTCTGGATTAACATTATATGAATTAATATTTTCTGTCTGGATTAACATTATATGAATTAATATTTTCTGTCTGGATTAACATTATATGAATTAATATTTTCTGTCTGGATTAACATTATATGAATTAATATTTTCTGTCTGGATTAACATTATATGAATTAATATTTTCTGTCTGGATTAACATTATATGAATTAATATTTTCTGTCTGGATTAACATTATATGAATTAATATTTTCTGTCTGGATTAACATTATATGAATTAATATTTTCTGTCTGGATTAACATTATATGAATTAATATTTTCTGCCACCTTATGTGGGGCCCTCGGAACGTATTATCGCCCCCTTCTGTTGTCGACGGTCTTCGTCCACAGGGGTCGGAGTGCAGCGTTGGTGCAGCAGCAGTCTCCGCGCCAGCTTCGCAGCGTCGTCGTTGTCTACCTACTCAGCGGGCCTCCTGCTCGGGACTCTGATTAGATAAAGCTGTAAAGGTCTCTGGACCAACAGCAATACTCACAAAAAAAAAAAAGTATCGTAGTTTCCGATTGTTCATAAACTAACATATACGACGGGGATTTCGTTTCATACAATAACGAGATGACAGTTGTACATATTTATTTATTAAACTATCTCAATTTCAAAGTAAATTTAACTTTAAAGGAGAAGGAGAAGTCGGATCGGTATATTATATATTAGCTATTCTTAGCCTTTTCTAAATAATATATATTTTTTCTCTTTTCAGAAAGGTTCACAAAATTAATAAAATAGATATAACGATTAAATAAGAACTACTTGAGATATCTTAAAAGAAACACCGAGCATTGCCCTCTCCATATCCAAGCTAATTTGAGATTCCTCATACGGCCAGCAGTGAAATATTTAAAGCCAAGTCATTCATTATTTAAAAAGTCAAGGATATTTAAAGCGTTTCGTCTCTGATAGTCAAATTTTTGAAACCTCCCAAGATGTAATGTTAAAAGGAGAGTGCAGAGTACGCAATTTAAAAAGTGTACGGTACCTCTGGTGTTCGTAGCGATGTTATTAACCCTTAGTATTACGACATAGCTAGATTAAGTTTAAGCGTACTTTTTTGTACTCGTAACATTTACTCGTACACTATGTAATCATAAAGGATTTTTTATAATATTATGGGTTCATGATGGAAAATAATAACTGTGACCCATAACATCTTCATCTGTCTCCAACAAAAAGTAAAGATGTACATACGCGGACATCCCTGTGAACTGATGTAGATGTTACCACCGCGTCTGCCTGGAAGGGTGTAGAGAGGATTGTTCTCCCCACGGAGGAGTGGCTTCCTGGGTGACCAGTGCAGGCAGGATCGCGGATGTGCGTGAAAGCGTTCCCGTGCCCCGCCATACGCGGCGAAGGAGTAACACCATGGGGTATTAGTTGGTGAGAGTCCAATATAACCCATCCTTGCCCCCGACAGGTTTACTTAGGCATATCCCCCATGAAAAAAATAGGAGCCCCACACTACCAACCATACATAGCAGCGTTATGCTATTTCGAGTTGCCATTATGTAGGGGCGCTTTTTTTTTTGCGCTTTTACACTTTGATGCTATTTTTTTAACTGGTATCTAACTCGGTTTTACTTTCATTGACAGGGTGAAAAGACCGTGTGAAAAAGGGTTGTGGGTACACGAGCCTGGATGCGGTAGTGATTGGATTCGAAGATTATTGAAGAGGACTGAAATAAACTATTAGACTGAATGCGTTTAAAATTAGTAAATATGATAAATAGGTTACGTTGTTTCACTTTATCAAAATCCAGAAACTGTAAGTATGACAATTTATATGAAAAGTAATTTGCAATATGGACTGGCTCCGTTGGTTTTTTGTTTAATTTTTGAATAAAATATTTGAAACTTCTTTACAAATGTTTTAATATTCCATGGCTTTAAAAATTCAGAAATCATTTCAAATAAAACATGACTCAGGTACCGAGACAGTCCTTCAGTTCCTGTTAGCTATAGCGTAGGCCACGATGGGGGTGTTTCTCTACATGATAGAATACAACTAGACATCCGTAGTAGAACGGGAGAACTGACATAGCTCAAAAGGTCAGTAAGCTTTAAGGGCAATGTGGTCTACCTATGGGGCAGTAAGGCTAATAAGTGGCAACCTCGGACATGCAGTTGCAGTATAGGATGACCGCCAATGGATGGAGCGACATATGCAAGTTCATGGGAAGACGATCAAAGCAGGTGGCTCAGTATCGTGCTTTGTGGCAATTTATGGTAGATCTACACTGCACTTTGGTTCTACCAGCAGAATGAATGGGTCAAATCTACCGTGGTAGGACTATGCCCTCACAGAATACTAGAGTAAAATAATAACCTGGTGCTGCTGTGTTTAGTCTGGTGAGTGCAGGGATACATAGACCTTTATTACTGGTGACCAGACATTCCATCGCGATCCCCAAGGGTGACAACGCATCTGCATTGTGATTCTTTGCAAAAATTAGTACATACTCATCATATTTTATTATTAAACTTGCCCGTGGTATTAAATTAATATCTTCTAAGGCATGTACTTAATATTATCATGTAATATTTTTGTTTTGAATAAAATATTTGAAACTTCCCAAGATGTAATGTTAAAAGGAGAGTGCAGAGTACGCAATTTAAAAAGTGTACGGTACCTCTGGTGTTCGTAGCGATGTTATTAACCCTTAGTATTACGACATAGCTAGATTAAGTTTAAGCGTACTTTTTTGTACTCGTAACATTTACTCGTACACTATGTAATCATAAAGGATTTTTTATAATATTATGGGTTCATGATGGAAAATAATAACTGTGACCCATAACATCTTCATCTGTCTCCAACAAAAAGTAAAGATGTACATACGCGGACATCCCTGTGAACTGATGTAGATGTTACCACCGCGTCTGCCTGGAAGGGTGTAGAGAGGGATTGTTCTCCCCACGGAGGAGTGGCTGCCTGGGTGACCAGTGCAGGGAGGATCGCGGATGTGCGTGAAAGCGTTCCCGTGCCCCGCCATACGCGGCGAAGGAGTAACACCATGGGGTATTAGTTGGTGAGAGTCCAATATAACCCATCCTTGCCCCCGACAGGTTTACTTAGGCATATCCCCCATGAAAAAAATAGGAGCCCCACACTACCAACCATACATAGCAGCGTTATGCTATTTCGAGTTGCCATTATGTAGGGGCGCTTTTTTTTTTGCGCTTTTACACTTTGATGCTATTTTTTTAACTGGTATCTAACTCGGTTTTACTTTCATTGACAGGGTGAAAAGACCGTGTGAAAAAGGGTTGTGGGTACACGAGCCTGGATGCGGTAGTGATTGGATTCGAAGATTATTGAAGAGGACTGAAATAAACTATTAGACTGAATGCGTTTAAAATTAGTAAATATGATAAATAGGTTACGTTGTTTCACTTTATCAAAATCCAGAAACTGTAAGTATGACAATTTATATGAAAAGTAATTTGCAATATGGACTGGCTCCGTTGGTTTTTTGTTTAATTTTTGAATAAAATATTTGAAACTTCTTTACAAATGTTTTAATATTCCATGGCTTTAAAAATTCAGAAATCATTTCAAATAAAACATGACTCAGGTACCGAGACAGTCCTTCAGTTCCTGTTAGCTATAGCGTAGGCCACGATGGGGGTGTTTCTCTACATGATAGAATACAACTAGACATCCGTAGTAGAACGGGAGAACTGACATAGCTCAAAAGGTCAGTAAGCTTTAAAGGCAATGTGGTCTACCTATGGGGCAGTAAGGCTAATAAGTGGCAACCTCGGACATGCAGTTGCAGTATAGGATGACCGCCAATGGATGGAGCGACATATGCAAGTTCATGGGAAGTCGATCAAAGCAGGTGGCTCAGTATCGTGATTTGTGGCAATTTATGGTAGATCTACACTGCAGTTTGGTTCTACCAGCAGAATGAATGGGTCAAATCTACCGTGGTAGGACTATGCCCTCACAGAATACTAGAGTAAAATAATAACCTGGTGCTGCTGTGTTTAGTCTGGTGAGTGCAGGGATACATAGACCTTTATTACTGGTGACCAGACATTCCATCGCGATCCCCAAGGGTGACAACGCATCTGCATTGTGATTCTTTGCAAAAATTAGTACATACTCATCATATTTTATTATTAAACTTGCCCGTGGTATTAAATTAATATCTTCTAAGGCATGTACTTAATATTATCATGTAATATTTTTGTTTTGAATAAATTTTAGAATAACATAACAACAACAACCTTCAGCTAACCAATACTAACTCTTTCCTTTAAACGTGTTTCTAACGGTTATTCTACCAAAAGGCACTATAATTTGTACCGCGCAGTAAATGTCATCTGTTGATAACTAGAAAGATATCTTCATGATTGATATCAATATGGACATCATCGTTTACACCATATTAAATAAAAATTATATATTTAGTTAAGTGTCGTATTCTTGTTTCTAGACTTCAATATTATATTCTCTTAGAGCCGCGAAAGCTTAAAATCTAAGCGCTCGCTTTTAATTCACGGAACATATTCAATCTTCGATGGCGAAACCACTGGAATTGTTAATTGCAATTTCAAGTGCTGATTAATCACGCGCTCGGTGGTGAAAGAAAACATCGTACGAGTATTTATTATATAATTTAAGCTTTCACCTGCATATTAGCTTTGAACAAAAGTTTGTCCTATCAACTACCTGGAGCACTTTAAGTTGATCCCACAGTTTGCATAGCGAACATGAAATGAAAATAAGGTCCGAAACAGTAGAGACTTGTGACTACAGAAATAAAAGATACGGGTACGAAATTAGCAAATAGCGATTAAGTAAAGAAAATTTTGTGTAGTGGTTTTTTAATCTTCTATAACGTTTTGTTACACTAGCGTCAGTCAAGCTCATATGACGACAATCATGATAATGAATGTTGGTTTCCATACATCGCCTAGATACCCTAATGATTCAGATAAAGAAATGAAATTCAAAATCGTAACAAGTTTAGTGCAAAAAAGAATTATTGAAAAGTCTGTACTACTTTTTTTTTAAATTGAGAGTAACAAACGAGCATAAAGTTCACCTGATGCCAAGTGATTGCCGCAGCCCATAAAATCTACATTCATCCTTGATAAGGAATCATAATCAAACTGCAGCGTAGCTCTATCATTGTCGAGCTGTACTCAAAAATAAATAAAAAAGTGACGATGATAATATGAAATTCGCAAATGCGCCGAAACGCCGAAATCTTTTGAACAACATTTGCTTCTATATCTTCTATAGAAATGAGGCCTGTTTTGGTATCGAGACAGTCCTTCAGTTCCTGTTAGCTATAGCGTAGGCCACGATGGGGGTGATTCTCTACATGATAGAATACGTAGAGACAACGTAGACATCCGTAGTAGAACAGGAGAACTGACATAGCTCAAAAGGTCAGTAAGCTTTAAAGGCAATGTGGTCTACCTATGGGGCAGTAAGGCTAATAAGTGGCAACCTCGGACATGCAGTTGCAGTATAGGATGACCGCCAATGGATGGAGCGACATATGCAAGTTCATGGGAAGACGATCAAAGCAGGTGGCTCAGTATCGTGCTTTGTGGCAATTTATGGTAGATCTACACTGCAGTTTGGTTCTACCAGCAGAATGAATGGGTCAAATCTACCGTGGTAGGACTATGCCCTCACAGAATACTAGAGTAAAATAATAACCTGGTGCTGCTGTGTTTAGTCTGGTGAGTGCAGGGATACATAGACCTTTATTACTGGTGACCAGACATTCCATCGCGATCCCCAAGGGTGACAACGCATCTGCATTGTGATTCTTTGCAAAAATTAGTACATACTCATCATATTTTATTATTAAACTTGCCCGTGGTATTAAATTAATATCTTCTAAGGCATGTACTTAATATTATCATGTAATATTTTTGTTTTGAATAAATTTTAGAATAACATAACAACAACAACCTTCAGCTAACCAATACTAACTCTTTCCTTTAAACGTGTTTCTAACGGTTATTCTACCAAAAGGCACTATAATTTGTACCGCGCAGTAAATGTCATCTGTTGATAACTAGAAAGATATCTTCATGATTGATATCAATATGGACATCATCGTTTACACCATATTAAATAAAAATTATATATTTAGTTAAGTGTCGTATTCTTGTTTCTAGACTTCAATATTATATTCTCTTAGAGCCGCGAAAGCTTAAAATCTAAGCGCTCGCTTTTAATTCACGGAACATATTCAATCTTCGATGGCGAAACCACTGGAATTGTTAATTGCAATTTCAAGTGCTGATTAATCACGCGCTCGGTGGTGAAAGAAAACATCGTACGAGTATTTATTATATAATTTAAGCTTTCACCTGCATATTAGCTTTGAACAAAAGTTTGTCCTATCAACTACCTGGAGCACTTTAAGTTGATCCCACAGTTTGCATAGCGAACATGAAATGAAAATAAGGTCCGAAACAGTAGAGACTTGTGACTACAGAAATAAAAGATACGGGTACGAAATTAGCAAATAGCGATTAAGTAAAGAAAATTTTGTGTAGTGGTTTTTTAATCTTCTATAACGTTTTGTTACACTAGCGTCAGTCAAGCTCATATGACGACAATCATGATAATGAATGTTGGTTTCCATACATCGCCTAGATACCCTAATGATTCAGATAAAGAAATGAAATTCAAAATCGTAACAAGTTTAGTGCAAAAAAGAATTATTGAAAAGTCTGTACTACTTTTTTTTTAAATTGAGAGTAACAAACGAGCATAAAGTTCACCTGATGCCAAGTGATTGCCGCAGCCCATAAAATCTACATTCATCCTTGATAAGGAATCATAATCAAACTGCAGCGTAGCTCTATCATTGTCGAGCTGTACTCAAAAATAAATAAAAAAGTGACGATGATAATATGAAATTCGCAAATGCGCCGAAACGCCGAAATCTTTTGAACAACATTTGCTTCTATATCTTCTATAGAAATGAGGCCTGTTTTGGTATCAGGGGTTAAGTCTTGAAAAGACGCCCTGCCTCCCAGGGAAAAAAACATTATATAACACTCCGAAACGTTATGAGGATGCGTATGCGCAATAGTTTGCACTACTTTTTTTATTAAAAAAAACTAAGGGATCGGATCTATATCTATAGAACGAAATATATCTTTTTTAACTTGCCCACCAACATAAGATGTTTTTACACAGATGGCGACTAACGAGCACAGAGTTCACTTCATAATAAATGAGTACTGCGACTCTTCGTAATCAACAAAGATTCAAGATGCAGTTGGACTGTTGCTTCTGACGTCTGTCTGATGGAGTGACGACCTGTGCCAGTCTGCGGGAAGTCAACGGATGCAGGTGGCTCAGTATCGTGCTTTGTGGCAATTTATGGTAGATCTACACTGCAGTTTGGTTCTACCAGCAGAATGAATGGGTCAAATCTACCGTGGTAGGACTATGCCCTCACAGAATACTAGAGTAAAATAATAACCTGGTGCTGCTGTGTTTAGTCTGGTGAGTGCAGGGATACATAGACCTTTATTACTGGTGACCAGACATTCCATCGCGATCCCCAAGGGTGACAACGCATCTGCATTGTGATTCTTTGCAAAAATTAGTACATACTCATCATATTTTATTATTAAACTTGCCCGTGGTATTAAATTAATATCTTCTAAGGCATGTACTTAATATTATCATGTAATATTTTTGTTTTGAATAAATTTTAGAATAACATAACAACAACAACCTTCAGCTAACCAATACTAACTCTTTCCTTTAAACGTGTTTCTAACGGTTATTCTACCAAAAGGCACTATAATTTGTACCGCGCAGTAAATGTCATCTGTTGATAACTAGAAAGATATCTTCATGATTGATATCAATATGGACATCATCGTTTACACCATATTAAATAAAAATTATATATTTAGTTAAGTGTCGTATTCTTGTTTCTAGACTTCAATATTATATTCTCTTAGAGCCGCGAAAGCTTAAAATCTAAGCGCTCGCTTTTAATTCACGGAACATATTCAATCTTCGATGGCGAAACCACTGGAATTGTTAATTGCAATTTCAAGTGCTGATTAATCACGCGCTCGGTGGTGAAAGAAAACATCGTACGAGTATTTATTATATAATTTAAGCTTTCACCTGCATATTAGCTTTGAACAAAAGTTTGTCCTATCAACTACCTGGAGCACTTTAAGTTGATCCCACAGTTTGCATAGCGAACATGAAATGAAAATAAGGTCCGAAACAGTAGAGACTTGTGACTACAGAAATAAAAGATACGGGTACGAAATTAGCAAATAGCGATTAAGTAAAGAAAATTTTGTGTAGTGGTTTTTTAATCTTCTATAACGTTTTGTTACACTAGCGTCAGTCAAGCTCATATGACGACAATCATGATAATGAATGTTGGTTTCCATACATCGCCTAGATACCCTAATGATTCAGATAAAGAAATGAAATTCAAAATCGTAACAAGTTTAGTGCAAAAAAGAATTATTGAAAAGTCTGTACTACTTTTTTAAATTGAGAGTAACAAACGAGCATACAGTTCACCTGATGCCAAGTGATTGCCGCAGCCCATAAAATCTACATTCATCCTTGATAAGGAATCATAATCAAACTGCAGCGTAGCTCTATCATTGTCGAGCTGTACTCAAAAATAAATAAAAAAGTGACGATGATAATATGAAATTCGCAAATGCGCCGAAACGCCGAAATCTTTTGAACAACATTTGCTTCTATATCTTCTATAGAAATGAGGCCTGTTTTGGTATCAGGGGTTAAGTCTTGAAAAGACGCCCTGCCTCCCAGGGAAAAAAACATTATATAACACTCCGAAACGTTATGAGGATGCGTATGCGCAATAGTTTGCACTACTTTTTTTATTAAAAAAAACTAAGGGATCGGATCTATATCTATAGAACGAAATATATCTTTTTTAACTTGCCCACCAACATAAGATGTTTTTACACAGATGGCGACTAACGAGCACAGAGTTCACTTCATAATAAATGAGTACTGCGACTCTTCGTAATCAACAAAGATTCAAGATGCAGTTGGACTGTTGCTTCTGACGTCTGTCTGATGGAGTGACGACCTGTGCCAGTCTGCGGGAAGTCAACGGATGCAGGTGGCTCAGGATCGCCTATGTCCAGCAGTGGGCTAGTGAATGGCCGAAATGATGATGATGACAAAGTGATGAGTGCGGCAGCACGTGCCGTGTAGGATCTTTTATTGGGTCTCCGGATCCCGCACACTTAATGTTGGTATTTCACGCTGATATTCCGTGAGGACGCGGTCCTTCCGTGGTCGTGCTGACCCATTCTATTTCGTACATGCTGCAGCGTTGATCCACGATCCGATGCATGCTAAAGACGTGGTACGTATAAACATAACACCCACGGGTGTCAACTGGCAAATCGTGATACACAAATACTATTCCTAGGGAAGGAATCGAACTCAGGACTCCGACACAATAATATTTATATTATTATTTTACTTTTATGTACATAAAGCATTTATATAAGGGAAGTAATATAGGAAATGTATGTACAAAGGCGAGTCTTAATTTATAATAAAAATCTCTTCTAGCAGGCCTGCTTGGATATATTATCAGGAACAGTGTACTCATAAAAATAAAAAAAATACAAAAAGAAATAAAGAAAATAATAGAATAAAAATGAATACAGAAATATATTTATGTACAAACATGCATAAAATATACATTTTATATACCTATATAAAATATTTTTACGAGTGTCAACAACTAGTGGCATTCTAGTCAAACACTAGTTTAACTTAAAAATATTACTTGTATCATGCATACATTGAATACGAGTATAAAACAGCATAATGCTGCTGTTTCCTATTGTGGGTGAAAAAAAAAGGATTTTATTTTAAAAATAAAAATTATAATAGAATTTTCTCCTTACATTTGCGATTCTATTATATCCCAGAATGTTTTATCGTGCCGTAAATATTTGCGCAGGCGCTGATTGTGAGTGCCGTCTCTTGAATCCATTTCGAACCACAAATTCACCCGCTTCTGATGAAGACGGAGACCGCATGCCCTTCTGCACGAACCTGACGACAAAAAAGGAAATCTCTTCCAGGTAATCTACAGGTCGAGTAAAAAGGCCCCTGTACAACTATTATTACTAGAAAATTCAGGATATTAGCAGATACCTTCCTCAGTTAGACGAAGCTCTCATCTTACAGCTTTGGATTTTTTACCACTGCTTCTATATATACTAGAAATGGTAAAAACAAAAGGTTCAAGCTCAGCGATCATTCTTTTCAAAATGTTCAATGTTCATTTTATTTTAATATAGTTATAAACAGTTATTTCTTTCCTGGTAGAATCATTCTGTAGCTAGTTTCTATCTGGAACATGAACTTTGAACCTTTATTAATATCAAATATCGCAGTAATCACTTACCATCAGGCGAACTGTGAGATCTTTTAGATTGAAAAGTGACCTTCCAACGATTACAAATAAGTGAGTAAATATCGGAACCAGAGGCAATGTGTTCTGCCCTTTGTCCTCACGGGGAACTTGTGGCACGTGGTAGAGGCAGTGTCCAGGTCGCAAGTCAACTCGCCCTTCGTTGTTGCGTCTGGTGACTGAAAGAAACCGGAGACATTTTTTTTGTTACTCGTAATGGGGTATTCCGTTTATACCTCGGGTGTGTCAAGGCATCATCTTCAGGATCCCATATCAAGGATATTGGATGCCATGAATCACCGACAGGTGAAATTATCAGATTGTTTTATGTAGTGATGATTGCGGCAGCACGTGCCGTGTAGGATCTTTTATTGGGTCTCCGGATCCCGCACACTTAATGTTGGTATTTCACGCTGATATTCCGTGAGGACGCGGTCCTTCCGTGGTCGTGCTGACCCATTCTATTTCGTACATGCTGCAGCGTTGATCCACGATCCGATGCATGCTAAAGACGTGGTACGTATAAACATAACACCCACGGGTGTCAACTGGCAAATCGTGATACACAAATACTATTCCTAGGGAAGGAATCGAACTCAGGACTCCGACACAATAATATTTATATTATTATTTTACTTTTATGTACATAAAGCATTTATATAAGGGAAGTAATATAGGAAATGTATGTACAAAGGCGAGTCTTAATTTATAATAAAAATCTCTTCTAGCAGGCCTGCTTGGATATATTATCAGGAACAGTGTACTCATAAAAATAAAAAAAATACAAAAAGAAATAAAGAAAATAATAGAATAAAAATGAATACAGAAATATATTTATGTACAAACATGCATAAAATATACATTTTATATACCTATATAAAATATTTTTACGAGTGTCAACAACTAGTGGCATTCTAGTCAAACACTAGTTTAACTTAAAAATATTACTTGTATCATGCATACATTGAATACGAGTATAAAACAGCATAATGCTGCTGTTTCCTATTGTGGGTGAAAAAAAAAGGATTTTATTTTAAAAATAAAAATTATAATAGAATTTTCTCCTTACATTTGCGATTCTATTATATCCCAGAATGTTTTATCGTGCCGTAAATATTTGCGCAGGCGCTGATTGTGAGTGCCGTCTCTTGAATCCATTTCCAACCACAAATTCACCCGCTTCTGATGAAGACGGAGACCGCATGCCCTTCCGCACGAACCTGATGACAAAAAAGGAAATCTCTTCCAGGTAATCTACAGGTCGAGTAAAAAGGCCCCTGTACAACTATTATTACTAGAAAATTCAGGATATTAGCAGATACCTTCCTCCGTTAGACGAAGCTCTCATCTTACAGCTTTGGATTTTTTACCACTGCTTCTATATATACTAGAAATGGTAAAAACAAAAGGTTCAAGCTCAGCGATCATTCTTTTCAAAATGTTCAATGTTCATTTTATTTTAATATAGTTATAAACAGTTATTTCTTTCCTGGTAGAATCATTCTGTAGCTAGTTTCTATCTGGAACATGAACTTTGAACCTTTATTAATATCAAATATCGCAGTAATCACTTACCATCAGGCGAACTGTGAGATCTTTTAGATTGAAAAGTGACCTTCCAACGATTACAAATAAGTGAGTAAATATCGGAACCAGAGGCAATGTGTTCTGCCCTTTGTCCTCACGGGGAACTTGTGGCACGTGGTAGAGGCAGTGTCCAGGTCGCAAGTCACCTCGCCCTTCGTTGTTGCGTCTGGTGACTGAAAGAAACCGGAGACATTTTTTTTGTTACTCGTAATGGGGTATTCCGTTTATACCTCGGGTGTGTCAAGGCATCATCTTCAGGATCCCATATCAAGGATATTGGATGCCATGAATCACCGACAGGTGAAATTATCAGATTGTTTTATGTAGTGATGATTGAGACCCTTAAGTACTCAACATCAATGAAGACGGCGATGGAATGCCGCCCCTACTGAGTCTTCAATTTTTTTATGGAATGGATAGTAACTGAGCAAGCAGCCCACCTGGTAGCAAGTGATCACCGCCACCCATGCACATCCGTCTCATCAGGTGCGCTGTCGGCCTTTCGGAAGGTGTAGGCTCTTTATTTGAAGTCGAATATCTGTTCGGAAATACCGCTGGTGACAGCTGATTCCATAGATTAGTTTTGCGTGGCAGAAAATTTGGCGTAAAGCGCACAGTGGTGGATTCCTAGCCATCACGATGATGAGGATTTAAGTTTACATTTTAACGTGATGTAAGACGTTTAAACTCAGCGGCTGGAATTAATCCAATATCTATTCAGAACACGGCCCTTGGTAATTTCGATAAAAAAATTCATATGCATGCAACATCTCAATGCCTGTGTATCACTCCGATCGGAAAGTACTAGATCATAGATTCGATCCGCTGTTCGTTGAATTAAATCAAATCCCTATATTCACCAAACAGCAGCGTTATGCTGTTATTTCGGCCTGGCATTCTGTGAGGGTGTAGCCCTTCCCCAGTCGTCATATTGACGCTGGTACCTTGCTCTACCACTACACCTCAGTTTCACTGAAAAAGTCGATTTTTTCGTATTTCTCTGTCTTTTCTTTCCAGGTTTTGCCTGATTCAACGGTTGTGGACCGGGACTGACCGATCCAGAGCAAAACCAGCACGAAAAACGAAGAAATAAATTTTTTTACAAGTGCAATAAAATTACGTAATTATAAAACTAAAAATAACAGATTAGAACTAGAAATGGCCGAAATGATGATGATGACAAAGTGATGAGTGCGGCAGCACGTGCCGTGTAGGATCTTTTATTGGGTCTCCGGATCCCGCACACTTAATGTTGGTATTTCACGCTGATATTCCGTGAGGACGCGGTCCTTCCGTGGTCGTGCTGACCCATTCTATTTCGTACAGCTTTGGATTTTTACCACTGCTTCTATATATACTAGAAATGGTAAAAACAAAAGGTTCAAGCTCAGCGATCATTCTTTTCAAAATGTTCAATGTTCATTTTATTTTAATATAGTTATAAACAGTTATTTCTTTCCTGGTAGAATCATTCTGTAGCTAGTTTCTATCTGGAACATGAACTTTGAACCTTTATTAATATCAAATATCGCAGTAATCACTTACCATCAGGCGAACTGTGAGATCTTTTAGATTGAAAAGTGACCTTCCAACGATTACAAATAAGTGAGTAAATATCGGAACCAGAGGCAATGTGTTCTGCCCTTTGTCCTCACGGGGAACTTGTGGCACGTGGTAGAGGCAGTGTCCAGGTCGCAAGTCACCTCGCCCTTCGTTGTTGCGTCTGGTGACTGAAAGAAACCGGAGACATTTTTTTTGTTACTCGTAATGGGGTATTCCGTTTATACCTCGGGTGTGTCAAGGCATCATCTTCAGGATCCCATATCAAGGATATTGGATGCCATGAATCACCGACAGGTGAAATTATCAGATTGTTTTATGTAGTGATGATTGAGACCCTTAAGTACTCAACATCAATGAAGACGGCGATGGAATGCCGCCCCTACTGAGTCTTCAATTTTTTTATGGAATGGATAGTAACTGAGCAAGCAGCCCACCTGGTAGCAAGTGATCACCGCCACCCATGCACATCCGTCTCATCAGGTGCGCTGTCGGCCTTTCGGAAGGTGTAGGCTCTTTATTTGAAGTCGAATATCTGTTCGGAAATACCGCTGGTGACAGCTGATTCCATAGATTAGTTTTGCGTGGCAGAAAATTTGGCGTAAAGCGCACAGTGGTGGATTCCTAGCCATCACGATGATGAGGATTTAAGTTTACATTTTAACGTGATGTAAGACGTTTAAACTCAGCGGCTGGAATTAATCCAATATCTATTCAGAACACGGCCCTTGGTAATTTCGATAAAAAAATTCATATGCATGCAACATCTCAATGCCTGTGTATCACTCCGATCGGAAAGTACTAGATCATAGATTCGATCCGCTGTTCGTTGAATTAAATCAAATCCCTATATTCACCAAACAGCAGCGTTATGCTGTTATTTCGGCCTGGCATTCTGTGAGGGTGTAGCCCTTCCCCAGTCGTCATATTGACGCTGGTACCTTGCTCTACCACTACACCTCAGTTTCACTGAAAAGTCGATTTTTCCTAATTCTCAGTCTTTTCTTTCCAGGTTTCGCCTGATTCAACGGTTGTGGACCGGGACTGACCGATCCAGAGCAAAACCAGCACGAAAAACGAAGAAATAAATTTTTTTACAAGTGCAATAAAATTACGTAATTATAAAACTAAAAATAACAGATTAGAACTAGAAATGGCCGAAATGCGGCGCAAGATGAGTATCTAACGATAAGGTTAAACGAATGCTAAAACAGGGCTTTACCACTAAAACTCGGTTTCAAAGAAAAAGTCGATTTTTTCCTAATTCTCAGTCTTTTCTTTCCAGGTTTCGCCTGATTCAACGGTTGTGGACCGGGACTGACCGATCCAGAGCAAAACCAGCACGAAAAACGAAGAAATAAATTTTTTTACAAGTGCAATAAAATTACGTAATTATAAAACTAAAAATAATAGATTATAACTAGAAATGGCCGAAATGCGGCACAAGATGAGTATCTAACGATAAGGTTAAACGAATGCTAGAATAAAAAACAAATTTTGACTGCTTGAGACTCTAATACACAAAGATATCGGTGAATTCCTATAAAACAGGACTTCACCACTTTCAGATGCTTCGTAAATTCCTTTATTTTATTTAACGTACATCGGGTACAGTCGCGTGCACTAAGTTATTGCTCTAAAGTTTTCATAAATGATACATGATAATGGGTGATAATTAAAGCACTATTTATTATATTCTCTACCAATTTACCGATGAACCTAAAGCATCAAGAATCATGAAAAAAAGCTATTAATTTTTTGCTCTTCACAGTAAAACAGTATTGTGTAAATTACTATTGTTGGTTAAATTATAACAAAAGTATTTTTTTTACATTTGTAATAAATTAATTAAAATATGTATATATATATATTATATTTTCCACGTTTTGTGCCAAGTGACTATTGATCTTTTAGACTTCATATAAACACGAAGTTTTGTTTTCGGGCTTAAATTGCTTTTTTTGTTTAATATAGCTTACCGCAATCATTGCCTTTATTTCTTTCCAGTAAAATTCTATACTGTTCAATGTCTTATTGAGTTTGCTGTCGAAAAATCCAACCTTGAGATATGCGGTATATTAGGAGGCTTAGAAGGGTCAAGGTAGGTACAATCAAGGTATACAAAGTAGGAACGATTACCTGTTCCCAAAATTTATAAAAAGGAAGGAAAAATGGGAAGATATTTCCTATGAAGAAATTAAGGACGCAATTTCGGCTTATTTTTCAAACATGGACAAAACATTCG
>JAGSMU010000609.1:40000-58192 GCA_029286865.1 Teinopalpus imperialis
TTATTTAATTACATTATTAGACTAAAGGCAATAATTATTAAGAGTGATGAAATCCCTATGGCCAATTATACAAGAGATCAAATTCTAACCTCAAATAACCATAAAGGTAAGGCACAACTAAATCCCCTCAGGTGTTAAATCAATCCCGGATGCACAGACGGACGAGTAAAGTAATTACTAGTAAAGAAGACGTATCCTACTCATTAGGCATCCATATCCCTGAGAGCACGCGGTGAGAGATTCCTCATGGGGGCTCCAATTCGGTAATACGAACAGTCGTAATGTTTATTGCCTTATTTAACTACACTAAACTTTCTCTGTGTAATTATTGGTAATGTTCGGTAGACACCGGTCAAAAAAAATCGCAGATATGCTAATGATTCTTGCCTTGTCCTCAATTATTTGGTATTCGTAGGTTTTAAAAAATGGTGACAGTTTGTTTGATTACACTTCGTCGGATTGGGTTTATTTGTGAAGATGTATTAGCTATTTAATAACTATGGAAGCGCGGTTGTGGCGACTACCTTGTTCATATAGATACTTTTTGAAAAACGCACTGGTTCTTTAAACATTCAATGAAGGATAACCTAACCTGGAACAAGGTATTTTATTTAATACAATTTAATTTAATTATTTAAGTTTTATATACAGTTGTGTATAAAAACTGCCTTAGGAATTATCTACCTATCAACCTTATGGTAATGCAGAGAAGAAATGAGGTATGCTTAAATACTTTGTCGGGATTAAAATACTATTATATTAATTATATTACGTATATAAACAACATATGCGTAATTATAAAATACATTTATAATTAATACAAGTATTCATATTTATATAAATAAATATAAATACGTAATTATCAAAATTGAGATGATTCTACCAATCTTTTGAGAAATAGCTCCCGAAATTTCACCTTAAACGTGTAAAGATTTTTAGCCGCCCTAACTTCGGGAGGATGAGAATTTCAGAAGTGAGGGCGGCAGTAAACAGATGAACGGATTGAACAAAGAAGGAGGAGTGGATAAAGTAAGGAAAGTTATGAGAAGGAAACATAGGCCCCTCACTAGTCTACTGTTGAACATATTCCTATGTTAATGAATTGTAATGTGATTGCATTATCAAGGTAGAGGATATAAAGAGAACGCCTTGTATCCTTTGACACAGTCTCTTTCACTGACCAGATGAAACACAGCAACCCTAAGTTACAACTAACTCTAGTATTATGCGACAATATGGCGCTGCCATTCCGAGCATCTTAGATCATCTATGCCGACAATCTGCATACTTTCGGTCTTGCATAGATTTGTGAAGTCTCCTTAGATTTTTTACTGCCTTTTTTATAGTTTAACATCATTTATTCATGGTGTGATGGGACTTTAGACGATTTTGAAGACGAATTCTGCCTATTCCGTCTGCAGAATGCAGCTATCCATGTGGAACTTTGGTGTTTCAGAGCCTTCCTTCGCCCCTTTGTCCGGCTGCGCCGCCGACTTGACGCAGTACGATTGATATAAGTTTTGCATTGCACGATCGTCCGTTGCCCAAACGGCACACGACGCGACGGCCTTTATAAGACAGACTAATAGTTCTTAGAACCGGATGGTTAGAAACATTGACAATGAAAACTTCTTTTAAATTTCGATTATAGAACTCTTTAGTTACCTAATGTGACATACATATTTCATTAGTGTGTAATCTCAAAATGTGAAAGGTGTGAAATAAATTATTATTATTATTATTATTATTATTATTATCAGTTGTCATTAGTTTTTGTGAATTGGTGGCAATTTCAAGTCTTGTTACACTTGAAAATGAATTTAAATCGAGAAAATTTTCGTTCCATGATTTATTACGATCTTTCGTTGTGGTGTTAATCAACAACAAAACTATGATAGAATTCGATTGGTATTTACTTATGAAGCCCCATCTCGCTCCACTGTTTATAATTGATTTAATGAGTTCAAACGTAGGTGTAGCCAATCCTAGTGATGATCAGCGTTCGATAATGCCATAGAAGAGACACCTAAGAAAGAATGGGCCCACTGCTTTTCTCAGTGGTTCCATAGAATGCTCATCGCATTAGTATAGAGAGGAACGGAGACTACTGCGAAAAACAATATCGGTTTATAAAAGTACCCGCAACTTTCTACATTGAGCCGTTTTTTATTTTCTAAAGACTTTCAGTGTGGCCCAGGTATGCGTTTTAGTGGCAGTTAGAAGAAAAGTGCTCAAATAAGGATATATTTTGTTTAACTAATATGTAATTTATTTACAGCTAATATAAATATATATCTTAATTTGCTGTAAATACATTTTTATTCTACTAATATAGGTTATCATCAACTGAAAAAACATTATGATCTGAAGTCTTAACAAAATATATATATTATCATTCGTCTTTTCGTTTTACTTGTCAATAAATAGGGACAGACTGGTTCGTATTGATCCTAATTTAAAACAATCTTGATTGTACAAGGCATCCGTAAAGATAAGCTGGGTCTGCTTCATTTCCCGGAAAGCCCTACGAATGCCTTAAGCGAATAAAGAGATGCGAATCGGATAGCAGATGTTTAGGTGTTCATAAGGATTATAGACTTCCGTTACAGCTTGCTCATAATAGTCGTCATTACACATAATGTTATTCTTACATTATGTATCTACGACAGTAGATCTTCAATTGATTTTTTGAGTTTTATTTGCACTGTGTACTATCTTAACCTCGTAAAAATAACAACGTGGTCGGGATCTACCTGGATAATAACAATAGTATATTTTATTATTATTAAGCGAAAGAAATTATACATTCGATTAACAGCAAATAAATATATCAAAATGAATGCTCACTTTTATTCTCCCTTTAGATTGCGGTCCGGGTTAAGGTTTCGTACCTCCTCATGCGGGGCATCTCGGATTGTATTATCGCCCCTTCTGTTGTCGTCGACGTTCTTTGTCCACATGGGTGGGAGTGCAGAGCTGGTGCAGCAGCATTCTTCGTGCCAGCATCGCAGCATCTTCCTTGTCTCCCTACTCAGCTGGCCTCCCGCTCGCGGGTCTGATTAGGTAAAGCTGTAAAGGTCTCTAAAAGGCCTATAAAAGTCTCTAGACCAACATCACTACACACAACAAAACAGAATGCTCACTTGTAAAAAATGGGACTATATAATTGTTACAATAATTAAAAAAATGTGTTTTCAACATGCTCTTTAAATGAGAATCCAAGTTCAATAGTGCAAGTAGATGTGCTACCGTAATAAGTGTCTACAATCAATTAATCTGCAAATAAAACAATTTGTCAATAAATAGGGACAGACTGGTTCGTATTGATCCTAATTTAAAACAATCTTGATTGTACAAGGCATCCGTAAAGATAAGCTGGGTCTGCTTCATTTCCCGGAAAGCCCTACGAATGCCTTAAGCGAATAAAGAGATGCGAATCGGATAGCAGATGTTTAGGTGTTCATAAGGATTATAGACTTCCGTTACAGCTTGCTCATAATAGTCGTCATTACACATAATGTTATTCTTACATTATGTATCTACGACAGTAGATCTTCAATTGATTTTTTGAGTTTTATTTGCACTGTGTACTATCTTAACCTCGTAAAAATAACAACGTGGTCGGGATCTACCTGGATAATAACAATAGTATATTTTATTATTATTAAGCGAAAGAAATTATACATTCGATTAACAGCAAATAAATATATCAAAATGAATGCTCACTTTTATTCTCCCTTTAGATTGCGGTCCGGGTTAAGGTTTCGTACCTCCTCATGCGGGGCATCTCGGATTGTATTATCGCCCCCTTCTGTTGTCGTCGACGTTCTTCGTCCACATGGGTGGGAGTGCAGAGCTGGTGCAGCAGCATTCTTCGTGCCAGCTTCGCAGCATCTTCCTTGTCTCCCTACTCAGCTGGCCTCCCGCTCGCGGGTCTGATTAGGTAAAGCTGTAAAGGTCTCTAAAAGGCCTATAAAAGTCTCTAGACCAACATCACTACACACAACAAAACAGAATGCTCACTTGTAAAAAATGGGACTATATAATTGTTACAATAATTAAAAAAATGTGTTTTCAACATGCTCTTTAAATGAGAATCCAAGTTCAATAGTGCAAGTAGATGTGCTACCGTAATAAGTGTCTACAATCAATTAATCTGCAAATAAAACAATTTGTCAATAAATAGGGACAGACTGGTTCGTATTGATCCTAATTTAAAACAATCTTGATTGTACAAGGCATCCGTAAAGATAAGCTGGGTCTGCTTCATTTCCCGGAAAGCCCTACGAATGCCTTAAGCGAATAAAGAGATGCGAATCGGATAGCAGATGTTTAGGTGTTCATAAGGATTATAGACTTCCGTTACAGCTTGCTCATAATAGTCGTCATTACACATAATGTTATTCTTACATTATGTATCTACGACAGTAGATCTTCAATTGATTTTTTGAGTTTTATTTGCACTGTGTACTATCTTAACCTCGTAAAAATAACAACGTGGTCGGGATCTACCTGGATAATAACAATAGTATATTTTATTATTATTAAGCGAAAGAAATTATACATTCGATTAACAGCAAATAAATATATCAAAATGAATGCTCACTTTTATTCTCCCTTTAGATTGCGGTCCGGGTTAAGGTTTCGTACCTCCTCATGCGGGGCATCTCGGATTGTATTATCGCCCCCTTCTGTTGTCGTCGACGTTCTTCGTCCACATGGGTGGGAGTGCAGAGCTGGTGCAGCAGCATTCTTCGTGCCAGCTTCGCAGCATCTTCCTTGTCTCCCTACTCAGCTGGCCTCCCGCTCGCGGGTCTGATTAGGTAAAGCTGTAAAGGTCTCTAAAAGGCCTATAAAAGTCTCTAGACCAACATCACTACACACAACAAAACAGAATGCTCACTTGTAAAAAATGGGACTATATAATTGTTACAATAATTAAAAAAATGTGTTTTCAACATGCTCTTTAAATGAGAATCCAAGTTCAATAGTGCAAGTAGATGTGCTACCGTAATAAGTGTCTACAATCAATTAATCTGCAAATAAAACAATTTGTCAATAAATAACCATTTGTTTCGAGAAACCAATTAAAATTAGCTTAACTTGAAATACATCTTCAAGGAGGACGGTAGTAAAAAGCATAAAATGCATCGCATTGTTGTACCGTGTCCTTGTGGTGATCAATAATTAATTATCTATTACGTCTCATGGTTTCCCGTATTATATTATTAACAAATGGCACATTTAAAAGTTAAATAATCTATTATTGAGTAGAGTCGGTATAACAGTTATTAATTGCAAAAGCGACATCTATCGGAAATGGAGGCGGTTTCCTCTGTGCATTATTTTATAATACTAGTTCCAGTTATAGTTCTACCGATAGAGTTAATACGTGAAATGGGAAATAAATAAGTTCGGTTTGATCCTGATTAATTACACTTAACACTCATATTCCACTCGTACAAAACTCACAAACACTCACGCCACTCTTGACAATGGTTAGTTATGATTTTATTAACCGCTACAGATATTTACTCATTTGTTTGACGATGGCAAATTATACACCTTTTCGCTTTATTATTTATTACTAATATAAAAATCACACCGCGCTGGCTGACGAGCGCGACGTCGTCTTCCTCGCACAGCGGCTTACACGCGGTTTACTTGTGTTCTAGGCCGCTTCTAAATCAACCTGACCTGTCGATAGTTGGTTGAATTGCCAACCATCGAGATGACGAGGATACAATTTTAAATTCTGTCGTGATGTACAATGTTTAAACTGTAATTAATCCGAACAACTTCTCAGAACACTGCAGTATGCATTTAAATGCAATATCTCTTCGCAACACCTGACAAGCCGATCGGATAATACCTGATCATGAAGTCGCTCTTCGTTGAATGCGGTCAAATGGAAGAAGCTGGTAGTGGTGTGCAGACATGAGGACAGTATTCCACGTGGGGTTCAAAGTTAATATATTGAAAGATATCTGATATAATAAGTAATAAATTTAATAATTTTTAGAGTTTTAATTTATTTTATAGTTTTTAAAGAAATATGACATTCGTAATATTTCTGTTGGCGAAACCCACGTGTAAGTGTGTGATCACCACCAATTCCCACAACATCTAGGCCCTACCTTCTCCATCAACTTCATGCTTCTAATTTTTTTTTATAGAGACATGTTTTTTAAGCCCGGTGTTCTGTTAGGGGTTGATGCTAGATAGAGACTTACTGAAGCTCTATTTTTTTGTAATATTCTCAGTTATTTAGTATGTCACCTGTGATGTTAAAACCAATAGAGTAACAAAAAAAACAATGGGATTCACAAAATTGCTCGAAACAATAAAAACTGGTATAATCTATGTGTATATATTAGGGATGTTACGGAGGTTCGATTCCGATTCCGAACCCGATAAAACAAATTTAAAAACTTCGATTCCGATATAACCACCTCCGTAACATCCCTAGTATTTATATTAATCTAGCGCAAAATAAACAATATCGATGATATAAGTATGTCAAGAAGTCCATCTATAATGTGACCGTGAAGCCGGAAGACCGATTGGTGACCACAGTATCACATATAGATGTGTCGATAGATGACCAGATATCTCGCACCTTCCAGCTCCTTAAAAGTGGTAGTCACGTTGCAGCTAATTCCTAGCAG
Source organism: Teinopalpus imperialis (assembly GCA_029286865.1). Classification (NCBI taxonomy): domain Eukaryota; kingdom Metazoa; phylum Arthropoda; class Insecta; order Lepidoptera; family Papilionidae; genus Teinopalpus; species Teinopalpus imperialis. The sequence continues at coordinate 46,669 of JAGSMU010000609.1, forward strand.
CAACATGAATGGGTCAGCTCGACCAGAGAAGGACCACGCCCTCATAGAATATCAGCGTGGAATAACGGCCTAAATTACGTGTTTCGTTAATATACACAAAAGTTGTTGTGTGAAGAAGTCCTCAGGTGTGACAACGAATCGAAATCTCCATTGAGGATAGAGGATCAGGTGATCTGTGTGCTCGTTTGTCAGACTAAAGTAATAAAAAAAACTTTGCTGCCCTTGTACAGTTTGTCTCGATAGTATTAAATAATTAACGGATCGAGTTTTTGTCTAGTCGACAGTTTTCGTAAGATAAACCCTTGACTCAAGGCTTCAGCGGAACGCCCATTTATCTGCGGGAAGACTAAGTAGTGCAATTTTAAGCGTCAGCCTATTGGTTTAGGGTACGGTCTGCGAAACTTATGGTTGTAGGTTCGAATCCACCATTAGACTATTGTCGTGAACCATCTCCTAGTATGCTAGTGGTGAACGCCGCAACCTACGAGCCGGTACCGAAGTTAGGAGCCGTAGACCTCGTCACATCGACGACTCTATCTTCACGGGGGAGCCGAGATCCAGTTCTTCCTCAACGGATCCCGGAAAATCAATATAATAAAGTTTATTTTCGTTATCCGTTACTGGAATGTACAATTGTATGTGAGAGTTTTTCAATACATTGACAGTTACAAACGAGCACACATTTCACCTGATATTAAGTGATTCCTGCGGCCCATGACATCTACATACATTCATCCTTGACAAGGAATCAAAATGTAGATGCGTTGTCACCCTTGAGGACTTAGATGGAATGCCGAGTCACCAGTAATAAAGGTCTCCGGATCCCTACACTCACCAGACGAAACACAGCAGCATAACGCTGCCATTTCACGCCGGTATTCTGTGACGGCGTGGCTACCAGTCGATCTGACCCATTCACGTAAGGTAACAAGGAAATAACAATTATGCAATTAAGTGTAAGCTTCGGAAAATGATAGTTGCAACGCTATGGCGAGTATCATGGACACAATAACGGGCAGCAGAATAATAGCGAGTGATTAGCGTTTATTGGCATGTGAAAGCGATGGAGTGGATCATCCGCTAACCGGCCCGCCGTGGGTGCATTGGACGGTTAGGTGAAACAATGTGAAATATTTACTTCGCGGAATTCATTTGTAGATAGTCAACGATCTGTGGTAGCTTCGCTATGATAAATGTATGTATCGACACAATTATAGCGGTCCGTTGCCGGTTGGCGATTGAGAACTATGTCAGCGCTTCTTAAAATTTATAAACACTCGAGAGCAGAGGTGCTACGCTATCAAAGGAATAATTATATAAAGTATATCCGTGCGATACTGGCGAGTGCCATGTTTAGAAACTTGTTGATATTTCTTTATAACACCCATCACTGCATTTACATTCAGTCGCCGCCAGCAACTAAATAATAATAATAATAATAGAACCATTATTATTTATTTAAATACTTTAAATAAGCTAACACACATTATGTACTTGTTTCGTCGCTGGAGGCTGCGGAGAGGGAGAGAAAATTTGTCTGTTCTCCTGATCCGTAGACAGAGGAGCGTCAAAGAAGAGTTTAATTATTTATTTCATCTAATTGATTTATATGTATTCGCCTTAAAGTTATCTTACCAAAGGGCGGTATTAATAGAAAATCGGTTGAAAATACAAGAACAATAATATTCATAACAAGAAATATTTAACAAGCTACAATAAACACTAACCATAAATAATATATATATATACATATATATATATATATACATATATATATATACATATATATATATATATACATATATATATATATATATATATATATACATATATATATATACATATATATATATACATATATATATATATATACATATATATATATATATACATATATATATATATACATATATATATATACATATATATATATATATATATATATATATAATTTATATATTTACATGTAGTGATGTATATAAATATAGAAAGGTAAAAAAAACAATGTCTTATATGTACGTATACATCACACACTGAAACTTCCCGCAAGAAAAGATATTGGAGCATAGTTCACTGTGGATAAGTGGTCTAGAAAGATCATTTGTATATTTATTTCATAGATAGTTTCCTCACGATGTTATTCTTTTACCGCTGAGCATATGGTAAATCAGCAATTAACATTTTCATTAGTGCAGGCAGTGCGGGATAGAACTCTTTTTGCTCGCATTCCGTATTAAAAATATTAGAAGTCGCAACCGTTTGGTTAGCCATTTAAGCTATCTATTTATTTAAGCGAATACGATGATAAGGAAATATGGGTATACTTTCTAAGACCAAAAATGTATTGAATACAGTACTAAGAAGGCGTTCTAGATGATTTGAAAGGTCTTTTATGTCTGTGTAATAAACTCCAGCATAGAGTCTGCATAGAATAAGCTTAGTTTTAAATAGAAGAAAATGTTTTAGATGGTAGCTGGAACGTAAGATAGGAGACTTTTATCTTATAATTCCCCAACAACCAAGACTTGGGCGGTAGACACGGATGTGGACGACTAGTAGAGTTTTTGAAATCGCTCTGCCCTCATCTGGGATCCACCCGTGCCTACATATAATATTTGTTCAAAGACAAATTGTTTTTCCAGACGTTTTATAATCTGGGTAATCCACGATGCCATAAACTCATAAAGGCGTCTTTTAGAAAGGAAATGTGGTTAATCTAGGCAGTTGATATTCCGTTTACGTAAATTACGTAATACTTGATGATAGGAGCCAATGACTTTTGAACGTCTATGACTCAATTATGTATTTTTATATATTACATAACATCAAACGATTAAATGCCTTATTATAAATTTAAATTAATTAAAAACATTATGCAATTGGACCAACTCTTAACAAGGTTAGGTTAGGAAGGTGATCCAAGAAAATATATATATATATATATATATATATATATATATATATATATATATATATATATATATATATATATATATATATATATATATATATATATATATATATATATATATATATATATATATATATATATATATATATATATATATATATATATATATATATATATATATATATATATATATATATATATATATATATATATATATATATATATATATATATATATATATATATATATATATATATATATATATATATATATATATATATATATATATATATATATATATATATATATATATATATATATATATATATATATATATATATATATATATATATATATATATATATATATATATATATATATATATATATATATATATATATATATATATATATATATATATATATATATATATATATATATATATATATATATATATATATATATATATATATATATATATATATATATATATATATATATATATATATATATATATATATATATATATATATATATATATATATATATATATATATATATATATATATATATATATATATATATATATATATATATATATATATATATATATATATATATATATATATATATATATATATATATATATATATATATATATATATATATATATATATATATATATATATATATATATATATATATATATATATATATATATATATATATATATATATATATATATATATATATATATATATATATATATATATATATATATATATATATATATATATATATATATATATATATATATATATATATATATATATATATATATATATATATATATATATATATATATATATATATATATATATATATATATATATATATATATATATATATATATATATATATATATATATATATATATATATATATATATATATATATATATATATATATATATATATATATATATATATATATATATATATATATATATATATATATATATATATATATATATATATATATATATATATATATATATATATATATATATATATATATATATATATATATATATATATATATATATATATATATATATATATATATATATATATATATATATATATATATATATATATATATATATATATATATATATATATATATATATATATATATATATATATATATATATATATATATATATATATATATATATATATATATATATATATATATATATATATATATATATATATATATATATATATATATATATATATATATATATATATATATATATATATATATATATATATATATATATATATATATATATATATATATATATATATATATATATATATATATATATATATATATATATATATATATATATATATATATATATATATATATATATATATATATATATATATATATATATATATATATATATATATATATATATATATATATATATATATATATATATATATATATATATATATATATATATATATATATATATATATATATATATATATATATATATATATATATATATATATATATATATATATATATATATATAGAGGCGTTTCCACCACTTTGGGATTTGTAGAGATAATTACGAACCACTAAGCTACGAAACCAAGAGTGACTATAAAATATAATATAATCTAAAATTATTTTTAAAATAAAATAAATATTTAACAATAAACATGTATTTAAACGTGCTGGTAGTAACCAGCTACAACGTGATTGAATAACCCTTTTATTAATACTGTAGCAAAATGGCAAATATAGAAGATACCTTGGAATTTTCATATCTGCGAATATCGTGCTCATATAAATTTCTGAAGTGTAGCCACTATAGGGAGGCAACTGAGTCTTCGTGAAAAGCCTCTTGGTACCTTGTGGAGCTTGTTCGTTTTAGGGCCCCTCGGTCGGAGACGCTGTGTACACCCGGATCCTGCCATTGCTCTTTGTCTCAGGACAAAGGGTAAGCCTTTTGTCACATACTATATCATCCGTATAGAAGGCACCACTCGATCTTGTCAGAAAGAATCTGCACACTTCGCGATTGCGCATGATTACAGCGCTTAATAGGCCTAAATCTCCATGCCTTCGCGGTATCCGTTAGCAGTTCCATTACCGATGATCTAGGATAACGCATACAGTGAGATATCATAGAAGTGCGCACTTTTCCACGGCTTCTAGTTCGGTTCAAGTCTACTTGAGTATGTCAAAGGTGTATATGAGGGTAGGGATGACCCAACCGTTATACGCGCGTGCTTTATTTACTCCCGACAAAATTCAACCTTCTCAGCATAAAGGACTGCACACTTATTCGTCCCGAACCCCATTCTGATAACAAAACACTTGTGGTTTTAGTGATTCCATCAAACAAGAGCCATTCGGGGTGAATAACTTGAAGTCATTCGTATAGAAAAGGTGGGTCACTTTTGTTCCTCGTCTCGAAGCTGAAATTCCCTCCCGGAATTCTCCAGCCCTTGAATGGGTTCAGGGGGAGGCAAATCCAAATAGAAAGCAAACAGTCACCTTGGAAAAATAACCCTTCCGTATCTTTATGCGGCTTTCGGCAGCCGACTAAGAGATACCGTCAAGGAGACAAAGAATTGATTGATGATTGAGGGCAGATTTTAATTATAGTATATCTGCATGTAAAACCTTAGCATACTTGCGAGTAACGAGCGCGGGCTCAGAATACGCAGCTTCAAGTCACGAGTACTGGGTCAATAATTCGGTGGAGGAACAATATTCGTTACACGCAAATTGTTCGTGTTATGAGCTACAGAAACTACTCACTAGAAGGATTGAGTGCTCTTTTGTTACCCCATAATAGCACACAAAACCCTTAAAAGCTTCCATGCATTAGTTAGTAGTTAGTTCATATCTTCATTCACTAGGAGAAACAAATTAAGAGCTTAGTGTTTTCTATAGTTTATAGAATACTGTTTCAATTATCTGTAGTTTAAATTTTATTTCATAAAGGATTGTTAGCATCATTCATACACAATGTTAAATAAAATCCTTGAATAAATGATGAAGGGACAATAAATTAACGGACACATACCTATTTTCATTAAAATTTAATTACATGCCATGGTTTTGAGTGCAAAAATACGTTCTTTTAGCTATATAATTTATATCTACTATACATTACGGCTGGTTAAAATGTTAAGAAATGTTCATGGTGTCCAACCATTCAATTTTGGTAACGGAAATATCTTCCGATTGCTACCAAAGGACATCGATCTGGCAGGATTTATAGGACTGTAAACGTTAGCGCAAATAGATACTCATTCGTCATCCGTTTACCGGAATCGGTGTAATTTATGTGCAAGAAGATCGAAGGAATGTGTAAAGTCAGATGCTGTGTAAGGATTTTATTAATTTTAGTACTAATTTTATTATTTGGTTTCATTTTCCAATAAAGTTTCAAGTTTGCTCTCATGCGCTTCTATAAACATTAACTCTGACTTTTGTTATTATATTTTGTATTTAAAATGAAACTCATTAGAAGCTCGTACGGTAGGAAAGCGTGACCTAAGGTATTATTGTTTAACTTGAAGGCTTCTATAAATTAATAACGTGCTCGTTTCGTTTGGTCTCGCACGTGCCGGTCTCTGCGCAAGTCCTGCGTAGCGCGACGCGGCCGCGAACAAAGACGTCATAAACATACACCGCCTACGACGTCGCGTAAATTCACATTTAGCTTCAAAATTGAGAAATCGCTTCCGTACGCAATTTTATGGAATATAATAATATATATATAAATATAATAATAATATGTAATGCACAATATATGTATATATATATATATATATATATATATATATATATATATATATATATATATATATATATATATATATATATATATATATATATATATATATATATATATATATATATATATATATATATATATATATATATATATATATATATATATATATATATATATATATATATATATATATATATATATATATATATATATATATATATATATATATATATATATATATATATATATATATATATATATATATATATATATATATATATATATATATATATATATATATATATATATATATATATATATATATATATATATATATATATATATATATATATATATATATATATATATATATATATATATATATATATATATATATATATATATATATATATATATATATATATATATATATATATATATATATATATATATATATATATATATATATATATATATATATATATATATATATATATATATATATATATATATATATATATATATATATATATATATATATATATATATATATATATATATATATATATATATATATATATATATATATATATATATATATATATATATATATATATATATATATATATATATATATATATATATATATATATATATATATATATATATATATATATATATATATATATATATATATATATATATATATATATATATATATATATATATATATATATATATATATATATATATATATATATATATATATATATATATATATATATATATATATATATATATATATATATATATATATATATATATATATATATATATATATATATATATATATATATATATATATATATATATATATATATATATATATATATATATATATATATATATATATATATATATATATATATATATATATATATATATATATATATATATATATATATATATATATATATATATATATATATATATATATATATATATATATATATATATATATATATATATATATATATATATATATATATATATATATATATATATATATATATATATATATATATATATATATATATATATATATATATATATATATATATATATATATATATATATATATATATATATATATATATATATATATATATATATATATATATATATATATATATATATATATATATATATATATATATATATATATATATATATATATATATATATATATATATATATATATATATATATATATATATATATATATATATATATATATATATATATATATATATATATATATATATATATATATATATATATATATATATATATATATATATATATATATATATATATATATATATATATATATATATATATATATATATATATATATATATATATATATATATATATATATATATATATATATATATATATATATATATATATATATATATATATATATATATATATATATATATATATATATATATATATATATATATATATATATATATATATATATATATATATATATATATATATATATATATATATATATATATATATATATATATATATATATATATATATATATATATATATATATATATATATATATATATATATATATATATATATATATATATATATATATATATATATATATATATATATATATATATAAAATTATCAAAATCCCGAACCGAAAAAAAGTCTGAAATCACGGATAACACCAGGAGTTCTCAAATCAATACGTAATAGAAACAAACTTAATAGACTACTTAAAATGATCAAACGATGAAATCACAAAAATCAAGTATTGTAAATACCGGAACGCATGCACTAACTTAATAAAATTTCTCCGTCTGCAACTTTGTCTACGTTAACTTCACAATTGAATCCAAACAAATAAAAATTTTGTGACTAATAAAAACAATATTTATAGAAAAATATATAGAAAACATTATATGAATTAATATTTTCTGTCTGTACATGTAAGTTTTGGGCACCGAATACTCTTGAGGAACATAAAGCTAAAGCCACTCAAACATTTTTCATTTCTCTCTTGACTATTCTGAAGTCACAGGCAGATACTAGTTTTAATACAAATTCCTGACAGTTGTCTCATTTTCCTAGATAAAAATTGCCATATGTGCTAATCCAGGTTATAAACTATTCGTGTGTTTAATTTCATTCAAATATGTGCACTATTTTTTAGATTTTTGAGTAACAAACATAAAAATTTCCTCATTTATATATTATAATATTTTCATTATAATTCATATTTCATTTTTAGTTATCTCATTCATCTGTCCATCTACCGCTGATCACAAAACTTACCACATATTGTATCAATGTACCACTGCGAGCCAACTGCATCTATCAACTTCCAAAGGTTTTAATCTAATGGTGGATTGTCCTAAACTGCATTTGAAACGGCAACAAAACTTCTTTTCCATATATGATACTGTGTTTAAATATTACGTATTAAAGCAATATTGTACCTTAGTAGTCTTAAAAATAATATAAATAGGTCCAACACAAGTACAATGAACTTGGGTCTCAGGTGACTTGACCATACAAAACACAGCAGTGAGCTGATACATTAATATTACAGCTAAATATATTAATTTATCTTAAAATATTTTTATATTAAAATTTTCAGAGGCTTATTTCACTACGTAAAGCAGGTAGCACTTCTTCGTACTGTCGGCCACCTGAAGTTTGCTTATGTTAAATTTGAATGACACACCGCATTCGCCGGGGGCGCGACGTCGTCTTCCTCGCACAGCGCCTTACGCGATTTATTCGTATTCTAGGCCGCTTCTAAATATCGAATCGAATATAATATAGTACGTACGTAAGTACCTCCTTATGTGGGGCGCTCGGAACGTATTATCGCCCCCTTCTGTTGTCGACGGTCTTCGTCCACAGGAGTCGGAGTGCAGCGTTGGTGTAGCAGCAGTCTCCGCGCCAGCTTCGCAGCATCGTCGTTGTCTACCTACTCAGCGGGCCTCCCGCTCGGGACTCTGATTAGATAAAGCTGTAAAGGTCTCTGGACCAACAGCAATACTCACAAAAAAAAAAAAGTATCGTAGTTTCCGATTGTTCATAAACTAACAAATACGACGGGGATTTCGTTTCATACAATAACGAGATGACAGTTGTACATATTTATTTATTAAACTATCTCAATTTCAAAGTAAATTTATCTTTTAATGAAACCTATCGATCTTATATATAACGCAGCAAATAAACCTATACTCTATACATTTAAGGTACAATATTGTATGTATGTGACACCCGAAGCCTCTACTTCCAACTAATTGATGTGTCCAGTCGAAATAAGTTCTCAATAATGTTAAAAGGGTCACGGCGTAACTATATCGTAATTTGTATGGAGGCGTACTAACTAACGTATTTTTAATGTATATAAATAAATAAATATAAATACGTAATTATCAAAATTGAGATGATTCTACCAATCTTTTGAGAAATAGCTCCCGAAATTTCACCTTAAACGTGTAAAGATTTTTAGCCGCCCTAACTTCGGGAGGATGATAATTTCAGAAGTGAGGGCGGCAGTAAACAGATGAACGGATTGAATAAAGAAGGAGGAGGAGAAGGAGAAGGAGAAGGAGAAGGAGAGGAGAAGGAGAAGGAGGAAGGAGAAGGAGAAGGAGAAGGAGGAGAAGGAGAAGGAGAAGGAGGAAGGAGAAGGAGAAGGAGAAGGAAGGAGAAGGAGAAGGAGGAGAAGGAGAAGGAGAAGGAGAAGGAAGGAGAAGGAGAAGGAGAAGGAGAAGGAGAAGGAGAAGGAGAAGGAGAAGGAGAAGGAGAAGGAGAAGGAGAAGGAGAAGGAGAAGGGAGAAGGAGAAGGAGAAGGAGAAGGAGAAGGAGAAGGAGAAGGAGAAGGAGAAGGAGAAGGAGAGGAGAAGGAGAAGGAGAAGGAGAGGAGAAGGAGAAGGAGAAGGAGAAGGAGAGAAGGAGAAGGAGAGGAGAAGGAGAAGGAAGGAGAAGGAGGAAGGAGAAGGAGAAGGGAGAAGGAGAAGGAGAAGGAGAAGGAGAAGGAGAAGGAGAAGGAGAAGGAGAAGGAGAAGGAGAAGGAGAAGGAGAAGGAGAAGGAGAAGGAGAAGGAGAGGAGAAGGAGAAGGAGAAGGAGAAGGGAGAAGGAGAAGGGAGAAGGAGAAGGAGAGGAGAAGGAGAAGGAGAAGGAGAAGGAGAAGGAGAGGAGAAGGAGGAGAAGGAGGAAGGAGAAGGAGAGGAGAAGGAGAAGGAGGAGAAGGAGAAGGAGAAGGAGAAGGGAGAAGGAGAAGGAGAAGGAGAAGGAGGAGAAGGAGAAGGAGAAGGAGAAGGAGAAGGAGAAGGAGAAGGGAGAAGGAGAAGGAAGGAGAAGGAGAAGGAGAAGGAGAAGGAAGGAGAAGGAGAAGGAGAAGGAGAAGGAGAAGGAGAAGGAGAGGAGAAGGAGAAGGAGAAGGAGAGAAGGAGAAGGAGAGGAGAAGGAGAAGGAGAGGAGAAGGAGAGGAGAAGGAGAAGGAGAAGGAGGAGGAGAAGGAGAAGGAGAAGGAGAAGGAGAGGAGAAGGAGAAGGAGAAGGAGAAGGAGAAGGAGAAGGAGAAGGAGAAGGAGAAGGAGAAGGAGGAGAAGGAGAAGGAGAAGGAGAAGGAGAGGAGAAGGAGAAGGAGAAGGAGGAGAAGGAGGAGAAGGAGGAGAAGGAGAAGGAGAAGGAGAAGGAGAAGGAGAGGAGAAGGAGAA
>JAGSMU010000610.1:0-20053 GCA_029286865.1 Teinopalpus imperialis
ATCGGTGAATTCCTATAAAACAGGACATCACCACTACACCTCAGTTTCACTGAAAAGTCAATTTTTCGTATTTCTCTGTCTTTTCTTTCCAGGTTTCGCCTGATTCAATGGTTATGGACCGGGACTGACCGATCAGAGCAGCACGAAAAACGAAGAAATAAAAATTATTACAAGTTCAACAAAATTACGTAATTATAAATCTAAAATAACTGATTAGAACTAGAAATGGCCGAAATGCGGCGCAAGATGAGTATCTAACGATAAAGTTAAACGAATGCTACAATAAAAAACAAATTTGGACTGCTTGAGATTGTAATACACAAAGATATAGGTGAATTCCTATAAAACAGGACATCACCACTACACCTCGGTTTCAAAGAAAAAGTCGATTGTTTTCTAATTCTGTGTGTTTTTCTTACAGGTTTTACCTGATTCGATGCTTGTGGACCAGGACTGATCGGCCGAGAGCAAAAACAGCACGAAAAACGAGGAAATATTTTTTTTTACAAGTGCAATAATATTACGTAAGTATAAAACTGAAGGTAAGCGATTATAACTAGAAATGGCCTGAATGCGGCACGAGAACGGTGTCTAATAATTAGACTACGCAAATACTACAAGAAAAAACTGTTTGGAGATACTATGGACTTAATAACGAGAGGATATAGGTGATTTCCTATAAAACAGGGCTGTACCACTATAACGTTGTTTCAAAGAAAAAGTCGATTTTTTCTAATTCTCAGTCTTTTCTTTCCAGGTTTCGCTTGATTTAACGGTTGTGGACCGGGACTGACCAGCCGAGAGCAAAACAGCACGAAAAACGAGGAAATATTTTTTACAAGTGCAATAAAATTACGTAAATATAAAACTGAAGGTAAGCGATTATAACTAGAAATGAACTGTATGCGGCACGAGAACGGTGTCTAATGATTAGACTACACAAATACTACAAGAAAAACTGTTTGAGATACTATGGACTTAATAACGAGGATATAGGTAAATTCCTATAAAACAGGGCTTTACCAATAGTGGTATAGACCACGGTTTCAAAGAAAAAGTCGATTTTTCCTAATTCTCAGTCTTTTCTTTCCAGGTTTCGCCTGATTCAACAGTTGTGGACCGGGACTGACCAGCCGAGAGCAAAAACTGCACGAAAAAGGAAGAAACAAAATTTTTTGAATTCTATTAAATTTACGTAAGTATAAAACTGAAGGTAAGCGATTAGCTTGAGACTCTAATACACAAGATATAGGTGAATTCCTATAAAACAGGACATCACCACTACACCTCAGTTTCACTGAAAAGTCAATTTTTCGTATTTCTCTGTCTTTTCTTTCCAGGTTTCGCCTGATTCAGCAGTTGTGGACCGGGACTGACCGATCCAGAGCAGCACGAAAAACGAAGAAATAAAAATTATTACAAGTTCAACAAAATTACGTAATTATAAATCTAAAATAACTGATTAGAACTAGAAATGGCCGAAATGCGGCGCAAGATGAGTATCTAACAATAAAGTTAAATGAATGCTACAATAAAAACAAATTTGGACTGCTTGAGATTCTAATACACAAAGATATAGGTGAATTCCTATAAAACAGGACATCACCACCACCTCGGTTTCAAAGAAAAGTCGATTGTTTTCTAATTCTCAGTCTTTTCTTTCCAGGTTTCGCCTGATTCAACGGTTGTGGACCAGGACTGATCGGCCGAGCAAAAACAGCACGAAAAACGAGGAAATAAATTTTTACAAGTGCAATAAAATTACGTAAATATAAAACTGAAGGAAAGCGATTATAACTAGAAATGAACTGAATGCGGCACGAGAACGGTGTCTAATGATTAGACTACACAAATACTACAAGAAAAACTGTTTGAGATACTATGGACTTAATAACTTGAGAGGATATAGGTGATTTCCTATAAAACAGGGCTTTACCAATAGTGGTATAGACCACTGTTTCAAAGAAAAAGTCGATTTTTTCTAATTCTGTGTGTTTTCTTACAGGTTTTACCTTATTCGATGCTTGTGAACTGGGATTGACCGGCCGAGCAAAAACAGCACGAAAAGGAAGAAACAAAATGTTTAGAATTCCATTAAAATTACGTAAGTATAAAACTGAAGGTAAGCGATTATAACTAGAAATGGCCTGAATGCGGCACGAGAACGGTGTCTAATAATTAGACTACGCAAATACTACAAGAAAAAACTGTTTGGAGATACTATGGACTTAATAACGAGAGGATATAGGTGATTTCCTATAAAACAGGGCTGTACCACTATAACGTTGTTTCAAAGAAAAGTCGATTTTTTCCCTGAATTCTCAGTCTTTTCTTTCCAGGTTTCGCTTGATTCAACGGTTGTGGACCGGGACTGACCTACCCAGAACAAAACCAGCACGAAACACGAGGAAATAATTTTTTTTACAAGTGCAATAAAATTACGTAAATATAAAACTGAAGAGTAAGCGATTATAACTAGAAATGAACTGTATGCGGCACGAGAACGGTGTCTAATGATTAGACTACACAAATACTACAGAAAAAACTGTTTGAGATACTATGGACTTAATAACGAGGATATAGGTGAATTCTATAAAACAGGGCTTTACCAATAGTGGTATAGACCACGGTTTCAAAGAAAAAGTCGATTTTTTCTAATTCTCAGTCTTTTCTTTCCAGGTTTCGCCTGATTCAACGGTTGTGGACCGGGACTGACCGGCCGAGAGCAAAAACTGCACGAAAAGGAAGAAACAAAATTTTTTTGAATTCTATTAAAATTACGTAAGTATAAAACTGAAGGTAAGCGATTGAAAGCGAGACTCTAATACACAAAGATATCGGTGAATTCCTCTAAAACAGGACTTCACCACTACACCTCGGTTTCACTGAAAAAGTCAATTTTTTCGTATTTCTCTGTCTTTTCTTTCCAGGTTTCGCCTGATTCAACGGTTATGGACCGGGACTGACCGATCCAGAGCAGCACGAAAAACGAAGAAATAAAAATTATTACAAGTTCAACAAAATTACGTAATTATAAATCTAAAAATAACTGATTAGAACTAGAAATGGCCGAAATGCGGCGCAAGATGAGTATCTAACGATAAAGTTAAACGAATGCTACAATAAAAAACAAATTTGGACTGCTTGAGATTCTAATACACAAAGATATAGGTGAATTCCTATAAAACAGGACATCACCACTACACCTCGGTTTCAAAGAAAAAGTCGATTGTTTTCTAATTCTGTGTGTTTTTCTTACAGGTTTTACCTGATTCGATGCTTGTGGACCAGGACTGATCGGCCGAGAGCAAAAACAGCACGAAAAACGAGGAAATAAATTTTTACAAGTGCAATAAAATTACGTAAATATAAAACTGAAGGAAAGCGATTATAACTAGAAATGAACTGAATGCGGCACGAGACGGTGTCTAATGATTAGACTACACAAATACTACAAGAAAAACTGTTTGAGATACTATGGACTTAATAACGAGAGGATATAGGTGATTTCCTATAAAACAGGGCTTTACCAATAGTGGTATAGACCACTGTTTCCAAAGAAAAAGTCGATTTGTTCCTAATTCTGTGTGTTTTTCTTACAGGTTTTACCTTATTCGATGCTTGTGAACTGGGATTGACCGGCCGAGAGCAAAAACAGCACGAAAAAGGAAGAAACAAAATGTTTACAATTGCAATAAAATTACGTAAGTATAAAACTGAAGGTAAGCGATTATAACTAGAAATGGCCTGAATGCGGCACGAGAGCAGTGTCTAATAATTAGACTACGCAAATACTACAAGAAAAACTGTTTGGAGATACTATGGACTTAATAACGAGAGGATATAGGTGATTTCCTATAAAACGGGGCTGTACCACTATAACGTTGTTTCAAAGAAAAAGTCGATTTTTTCCTTATTCTCAGTCTTTTCTTTCCAGGTTTCGCTTGATTCAACGGTTGTGGACCGGGACTGACCGGCCGAGAGCAAAAACAGCACGAAAAACGAGGAAATAATTTTTTTACAAGTGCAATAAAATTACGTAATTATAAATCTAAAATAACTGATTAGAACTAGAAATGGCCGAAATGCGGCGTAAGATGAGTATCTTACGATAAGATTAAACGAATGCAAGAATAAAAACAAATTTGGACTGTTTGAGATTCTAATACACAGAGATATCGGTGAATTCTATAAAACAGGACATCACCACTACACCTCGGTTTCAAAGAAAAGTCGATTTTTCTAATTCTGTGTGTTTTTCTTACAGGTTTTACCTTATTCGATGCTTGTGAACTGGAACTGACCGGCCGAGCAAAAACAGCACGAAAAGGAAGAAACAAAATGTTTAGAATTCCATTAAAATTACGTAAGTATAAAACTGAAGGTAAGCGATTATAACTAGAAATGGCCTGAATGCGGCACGAGAACGGTGTCTAATAATTAGACTACGCAAATACTACAAGAAAAACTGTTTGGAGATACTATGGACTTAATAACGAGAGGATATAGGTGATTTCCTATAAAACAGGGCTGTACCACTATAACGTTGTTTCAAAGAAAAAGTCGATTTTTCCTTATTCTCAGTCTTTTCTTTCCAGGTTTCGCTTGATTCAACGGTTGTGGACCGGGACTGACCTACAGAAACAAAACCAGCACGAAAAACGAGGAAATAAAATATTTACAATTGCAATAAAATTACGTAATTATAAAACTAAAAATAACAGATTAGAACTAGAAATGGCCGAAATGCGGCGCAAGATGAGTATCTAACGATAAGGTTAAACAGATGCTACAATAAAAACAAATTTGGACTGCTTGATTCTAATACACAAAGATATCAATTGAATTCCTATAAAACAGGACATCACCACTACACCTCAGTTTCAAAGAAAAAGTCGATTTTTCTAATTCTGTGTGTTTTTCTTACAGGTTTTACCTGATTCGATGCTTAATGGACCGGGACTGATCGATCCAGAGAAAAACCAGCACGAAAAACGAGGAAATAAAATTTTTACAAGTGCAATAAAATTACGTAAATATAAAACTGAAGGTAGCGATTATAACTAGAAATGGCCTAAATGCGGCACGAGAACGGTGTCTAATGATTAGACTACACAAATACTACAAGAAAAACTGTTTGAGATACTATGGACTTAATAACGAGGAGGATATAGGTGATTTCCTATAAAACAGGGCTTTACCAATAGTGGTATAGACCACGGTTTCAAAGAAAAAGTCGATTTTTCCTAATTCTGTGTGTTTTTCTTACAGGTTTTACCTGATTCGATGCTTGTGAACTGAGACTGACCGGCCGAGAGCAAAAACAGCACGAAAAAGGAAGAAACAAAATGTTTAGGATTCCATTAAAATTACGTAAGTATAAAACTGAAGGTAGCGATTATAACTAGAAATGGCCTGAATGCGGCTTTTGAGAACGGTGTCTAATAATTAGACTACGCAAATACTACAAGAAAAACTGTTTGGAGATACTATGGACTTAATAACTTGAGGATATAGGTGATTTCCTATAAAACAGGGCTGTACCACTATAACGTTTTTCAAAGAAAAAGTCAATTTTCCTAATTCTCAGTCTTTTCTTTCCAGGTTTCGCCTGATTCAGCAGTTATGGACCAGGACTGACCGATCAGAGCAGCACGAAAACGAAGAAATAAAATTATTACAAGTTCAACAAAATTACGTAATTATAAATCTAAAAATAACTGATTAGAACTAGAAATGGCCGAAATGCGGCGCAAGATGAGTATCTAACGATAAAGTTAAACAGATGCTACAATAAAAACAAATTTGGACTGCTTGAGATTCTAATACACAAGATATAGGTGAATTCCTATAAAACAGGACATCACCACTACACCTCGGTTTCAAAGAAAAAGTCGATTTTTTCTAATTCTGTGTGTTTTTCTTACAGGTTTTACCTGATTCGATGCTTAATGGACCAGGACTGATCGGCCGAGAGCAAAAACAGCACGAAAAACGAGGAAATAAATTTTTACAAGTGCAATAAAATTACGTAAATATAAAACTGAAGGAAAGCGATTATAACTAGAAATGAACTGAATGCGGCTTTTGAGAACGGTGTCTAATGATTAGACTACACAAATACTACAAGAAAAACTGTTTGAGATACTATGGACTTAATAACGAGAGGATATAGGTGATTTCCTATAAACCTATATTCTGTTGATGTTTATGCTGTTAGCCTATGCGGCTCTTACAGCTTCATCGGACACAGGGCTCACGGAACTGAGGGGTCCGTGAGCTGGTTTAAACAAATGTTGCCTACTGTGGTTCTCTTACTTACACAAAGCGCTCATAAACTGAGCGTGTCGCTCTACTCTTTGATCTCACACCTATCTGATGATGCCACCCAAGTTGCCAGTTCCCTAGCTATATTGTGATTCTCCCGAGTGGAGAATGGATGGTGATGACTAATGACCGTCCGAGGTTTCGGTATGCGAACCTAGCCTCTGACGGACGCCACCTGTATCATATTAATCGGAAGCTGTGGGCGGTGAGAACCGCCCTGACACCTGGGGTGTAGCGGAAGTGTACGCGGTGTCGCGAAGATTGCGTCGCGCTCGGAGGCGAGGGCGACGCGACGAGGTGTATGCACTGTGTGTGGGTCAGGGTCCGTTGAGGACGGACTGGCATTAGGTTCCCCATGAAGTGGGGGTCGTCAAGGACGTGACGGGGCCTACGGTTCGTAGTTTCCGGATTCGGTTCCGGATCGTAGGTTGCGGCGTTTACCACTAGCGGGTTAGAATGCGAAAGCGCTTTCTCGAAGAAGCGCTGCGAGAGAGATTTGAGGTATTCCGGTATGGTGACGAGGTGTAAGTCACTGTGCAGATCGATGTTGCGTTGGTACGGCTCTGCTCGGTTGCAATTCTAGTGAAACGGTTTTGAACCGTTTGGAGTTGTTTAATTTTGATTTCGGCTACGTGGGCGAAGACGACGCTGGCGTAGGTCATAATAGGCCTTACGCAGGTCTTATATAGAGTTTATGTTTTAAGGACATTTTGCTTTTAGCGCAGATGAGCGGGTGAAGCCGGCTCATGACAAACGCGGCCTTATTTCTCGCATTTTTAATATGCGGACGGAAGCTGAGTTTACGGTCAAAGGTGACCCCTAGGTATTTGACCGTTTCTACCCAGGAATGGGACGGTCGAAGATCGTGATGCGTCCTAGCTTTCTACGGTTAGGTACTGATGCAGTGCAGAATGGATTGGATGAGCCTCTCCAGAAGAAGACTGCTGCACTTTTATCCGGGTTAATTTCGATTCTCCATAACCGAAACCACTCGGCGAGGCGGTTGGCTGCGGCTTGGAGTCGGATGGTGATACAGCCCTTGTGTAAGTTTGAATAGTATAGGGCGGTATCGTCTGCGAAAAGCAAAGACTGACCTGCGGATCTTTCAGGACATCACTTGTGTAAAGTGAGAATAAGAGGGGAAGAACAGAGCCCTGAGGGACACCTGCTAGGAGCGGCCGGCGAGGAGCGCGTGCCGTCGACTCGATATCGAAAAGTGCGATTCGACAAGAAGGCTCGTATGATGTGCACGAGCCTGTCTGGTATGTTGATGGAGTGAAGTTTATAAATTAAACCGTTATGCCAGACTTTGTCGAATGCCTTTGCGACATCGAAGAATAGTGCACCAGTACCGATGGGGTTTTCAGGGTTAGCCCTGCGAGAATGTGTTCCGTTAAGCGGAAGGCCTGTTGAACGCAGGAGTGCGTATTCCTAAACCCGAACTGTTCGTCAGGAAGTAATCTATTAGCTAGGACGTGTTCTTTAAGTCGCCTAAGAATAATCCTTTCGTATACCTTGCCCACGGAGTTCAGGAGACTGATTGGGCGATAGCTGGTGGGAGGTTCCGCGGTTTGTGCGGTTTGGGTATCCGATGACGTCCGCTTCCTTCCAGGCATCCGGGAAGGAGCAGCTGGAAGGAGCGTATTGAATATTGCCACAAGGAGGCAGATGATATTAGCGGGAAGCGCTTTAATTATTTTATTGTTGATCCCGTCGGGACAGGAGCTGACCTCTTTTGAGGTTTTATAATGTTAGTGACCTCGTCGGTGGTCACGGGTTCTAACAGTTCGCCCGCTGGTGGTAACGACGCCCTAAGCGCCACGTCGGCGTTCACCTTTCGGAGGTGGTCTTGGTCGCGGGGAGTTCGACGGGGAGCATTGGCTCTCTAGACTGTCCGCGAGATATTCGGCTTTCTCTGAGTCGTCGAATGCGAGTAGCGTTATCCGGTAAAATTAGAGGGCATTTGCGAGATGGTGTCTGCTTTGAGACCCTGCGCCACGCCAGTAAGCGGTATTCGAAGGCTCGAGGTCTGCTAGCAGGTCGCCCCATTTTGATTATTATATGATTTTATGCGCTCTTTGACCTCCCTTTGGAGGTGGCGCAGTCTAACGCGATTAACATCCGTCGGGTATCTATCGTGAAGCTTTGCCGCGCGATTTTTGATCTTATCAGTCGACGGAGACTCGAGGAAGGACCCCGAATTGATCGGTCGACGCGGGGACCGTCCTTTTCGAGTCTTCGACAGCCGAGCTAAGGTGTGAAGTTAAGGAGTCGATCGCCCGAAACGCCTTGTCAGGTGAGTCGATCTCGTTGATTGCAATATCTAGCTGCTGTGTGGTCGTGGCTCTGAGTTTACCTTCGAGCACGCCAGTTGACTATAGTTTTGGTCTGAGGGACCTCGCCTGTCGATTGGCCCAACGAGGAGCACCGGCCTATGATCTGATGATAATTCGTGTAGCGGTTCGATGGAGTCGACCGCTAGGGTGATATTTTTAATTAGCGCAATATCTAAAACGTCAGGTGTTTGACGTGTAAAGTATAGAGCGTAGCGTGTCAGGAGTCGGGGCTATAACATCGAAGTTATGAGGCCCATGAGGGCGTGAAGCGCCCTGCCGTTTTATTCTCCCTCGTTGAATGCCAGGAGGCATGTTTACTGTTTAGGTCGCCTGCTAAGACGACCGACGGCCCTAGGTTAATTAGGGTCCTGATGTCCGATTCTAGAACTGTTTTCGTCGGTGATAGATAAACCGAGGCGATAACTATCGGGCTATGACCGGTCATAGCCACCCTACACGCGGTGGCTTCTATGTTTGTTAATCGCGGAACCTCGAGCGGTACGCAGTGCAAGCACCTTTTGTAGTAGATCAGGGTGCCGCCTTTGGGGGCGGACAACCTGTCACCACGGATGACTCTATAATTTGCGATCTTGGGATCGCTGTGGCTAGGTTTTAAGAAGGTTTCTTGCACTAGCATAACGTCGACGTTGTGTTTCTTTAAATGGATCGCTACTTCGTCTTTTTGAGACCTGAGTCCGTCCGCGTTGAAATACGAGACAGTCAGAGAGCGGGGTTTGACTCTACCTAATGGTGTGTTAGCCATTGGAGACAGAACTAGGGGTTGCCCTACTGGGCATGGGACCATTCTGGAGAGCCAGAAGGGCGTATGGTGCCCATGTGTTCTGCAGTGATCTGCAGCATTTCGAAGGGCGTTTTGGCCTGCTGGAGGCGGATCCCCATGTTGGTGAGGTCCTCCAGGGCGTTAAAGTCGAGTGAGCTGATGAAGTTAAGCGAGTAGGTAATTGGGTTTGCATACCCAGAGGTTGTGGTGTGGCCTGCGCTGAGGAGGCAGGCTGCACGGGGAGGGTTTGGCCTAGTGATAGGCGCGACTTGTTTGCGCGCCATAGCAGGAGGCATTGCCCAGGCTGGCTTTGCAGGGGCCTTAGGGGCTTGCAAGGGGCAGCGGGTTTGGGGAGCTGGAGCTGGAGCTGGAGCTGCAGCTGGAGTGGGGCGAGCCTGGGAGCAGAGGCGCGGCCCTTACGAGATGGCTGGGGTTGGTGTCGCTTTTTTAGGTTTGGCTTTTTGCCATTTTGAGTAGTCCGCCGCGTTGCCTCTGCGGCGCTTTGGGGACACCCGCGATAACTCGCTGGGTGGCCTCTGCCCTCGCATAGGCAGCACGCTGGGGGCTCTGTCGCTCCGGAGGGGCGCGAACAATCCGGGGTGCCATGGTCCCCGATGCATTTGACGCATCTGGGCCTGGCAAAACAGTTCTGGCCAGTGGCCGTAAAATTGACAGCGATGGCACTGTCCAACGAGTCCGCGTTTGAGGGGCCTCCACAGATATGCCGGAGAGGCCGCAAACCGTTTTGAGGTTAAAATGGCCTTGCCTTCTGGAGTCAGGTCAGGGTGGCCAGTATGAGGGCATGGGTTTTGGTGCGCGGATCTGTCATCTGCGCGCATCTAAAATCAGGAGGTCTTGATCCTTAAGGGATCTGATCACTTCCTCTAGTTCTGTCTCGAATGGGAGACCGCGAATAACGACCCGGAGTTTCCTTTCCTCCGGGAGGGCATAGGTGTGGAAACCTATGTTTTCTCGCGCAACGTTTCGTGGTCGCGCGGAAGTCACCTACTGTCTGTAGGTTTAAACGTATGCCTTGTGGCGTATTTTGGGCCTTGGGCACGATATTTTGAGTGTGGCGAACCACCTGGAGACGTCTGTCCATTTCGATTTTCCTGTAGAATAACAGGAGGAGGGGCTTTGTTTTGCGCTCCGAAGGGGCGCTTGGCGAAACCTGAGGGCTGCCTTTTAGCCGGTGTGGCGGTCGGCGAGATTGAACCCGGCCTGGAAAAAGTGGCCGTGTTGATGACGGCCGGCTGCGCGGGGCGTTTTCTTTTGTTTGTGACGAGGGTGAAGCCCTCGTCTGGTACCTGGCCCTACCTCCATGTCCGATGCGGAGGACTCCGAGTCTGAGTCGGAGGTCGACCGTGATCGGGAGAGGCAGTGGCAGGGCGCGCGGAAGGCGCTGCGATTTCGGTGTCGGCGGGTGTCGGGTCCGGAGATTGCGGGCTGTCGCTGATGGCGACCCGCGGAGTTTCGATTTGACGGACGTAGTTGGCCCACGCTTCGGGGCGTCGATTGGATGAACGCCATAGGATGTTGGCGTCCATATTAATTGCGTAGGGCTTAATGCCCGATCGCGGGAAAAACGATTTTATTGTCCCCGCCTTGCGGCGGGGTGTAAAACCTAAAAACTATACAATAAAATCCTAGCGTCTTGGGTACGCTTAGGGTGAGTACCTGTCGGTCGCCTAATGCGACAGAACAAAGAAATACAATAGCCGCCTCTGAGGCGAGCAGGTGTGGCAACTTACGGGGTCGCCGGGTCAGTGGGCGCGCAGGTAGGCGCGCGCAGGTGTTCTTACGGGTGCGCGGTGACGCACTCACTTCACAGGGCGGTAGTCCGCCCGCATGATCACATGCACTGTCGGTTTCTTCTGGCACTTTGGTACTATTACTACCACCGATGATGATATAGACACTAATTAACACACTGTACGTATTAGTAGTATCTCCGTCTGGCTGGAGGCGCATGGAGAGCACTTCCGGGACGACTGCTCCACTCGAGGGATCCGAGTGGAATGTGTTTCCTATAAAACAGGGCTTTACCAATAGTGGTATAGACCACTGTTTCAAAGAAAAAGTCGATTTTTTCCTAATTCTGTGTTTTCTTACAGGTTTTACCTTATTCGATGCTTGTGGACCAGGACTGATCGGCCGAGAGCAAAACAGCACGAAAGGAAGAAACAAAATGTTTAGAATTCCATTAAAATTACGTAAGTATAAAACTGAAGGTAAGCTTGATTATAACTAGAAATGGCCTGAATGCGGCACGAGAACGGTGTCTCATGATTAGACTACACAAATACTACACGAAAAACTGTTTGGAGATACTATGGACTTAATAACTTGAGGATATAGGTGATTTCCTATAAAACAGGGCTGTACCACTATAACGTTGTTTCAAAGAAAAGTCGATTTTTCTAATTCTCAATCTTTTCTTTCCAGGTTTCGCTTGATTCAACGGTTGTGGACCGGGACTGACCTACCCAGAGCAAAACCAGCACGAAAAACGAGGAAATAAAATATTTACAATTGCAATAAAATTACGTAATTATAAAACTAAAATAACAGATTAGAACTAGAAATGGCCGAAATGCGGCGCAAGATGAGTATCTAACGATAAGGTTAAACAGATGCTACAATAAAAACAAATTTGGACTGCTTGAGATTCTAATACACAAGATATCGGTGAATTCCTATAAAACAGGACATCACCACTACACCTCGGTTTCAAAGAAAAAGTCGATTTTTCTAATTCTGTGTTTTCTTACAGGTTTTACCTGATTCGATGCTTGTGGACCAGGACTGATCGGCCGAGAGCAAAACAGCACGAAAAACGAGGAAATAAATTTTTACAAGTGCAATAAAATTACGTAAATATAAAACTGAAGGAAAGCGATTATAACTAGAAATGAACTGAATGCGGCACGAGAACGGTGTCTAATGATTAGACTACACAAATGCTACAAGAAAAACTGTTTGAGATACTATGGACTTAATAACTTGAGGATATAGGTGATTTCCTATAAAACGGGGCTTTACCAATAGTGGTATAGACCACGGTTTCAAAGAAAAGTCGATTTTTCCTAATTCTGTGTGTTTTCTTACAGGTTTTACCTGATTCGATGCTTGTGAACTGAGACTGACCGGCCGAGAGCAAAACAGCACGAAAAAGGAAGAAACAAAAATGTTTAGAATTCCATTAAAATTACGTAAGTATAAAACTGAAGGTAAGCGATTATAACTAGAAATGGCCTGAATGCGGCACGAGAACGGTGTCTCATGATTAGACTACACAAATACTACACGAAAAAACTGTTTGGAGATACTATGGACTTAATAACTTGAGGATATAGGTGATTTCCTATAAAACAGGGCTGTACCACTATAACGTTGTTTCAAAGAAAAAGTCGATTTTTTCCTAATTCTCAATCTTTTCTTTCCAGGTTTCGCTTGATTCAACGGTTGTGGACCGGGACTGACCTACCCAGAGCAAAACCAGCACGAAAAACGAGGAAATAAAAATATTTACAATTGCAATAAAATTACGTAATTATAAAACTAAAAATAACAGATTAGAACTAGAAATGGCCGAAATGCGGCGCAAGATGAGTATCTAACGATAAGGTTAAACGAATGCTACAATAAAAAACAAATTTGGACTGCTTGAGATTCTAATACACAAAGATATCGGTGAATTCCTATAAAACAGGACATCACCACTACACCTCGGTTTCAAAGAAAAAGTCGATTTTTCTAATTCTGTGTGTTTTTCTTACAGGTTTTACCTGATCTGATGCTTGTGGACCAGGACTGATCGGCCGAGAGCAAAACAGCACGAAAAACGAGGAAATAAATTTTTTTACAAGTGCAATAAAATTACGTAAATATAAAACTGAAGGAAAGCGATTATAACTAGAAATGAACTGAATGCGGCACGAGAACGGTGTCTAATGATTAGACTACACAAATACTACAAGAAAAAACTGTTTGAGATACTATGGACTTAATAACGAGAGGATATAGGTGATTTCCTATAAAACAGGGCTTTACCAATAGTGGTATAGACCACTGTTTCAAAGAAAAAGTCGATTTTTTCCTAATTCTGTGTGTTTTTCTTACAGGTTTTACCTTATTCGATGCTTGTGAACTGGGATTGACCGGCCGAGAGCAAAACAGCACGAAAAGGAAGAAACAAAATGTTTAGGATTCCATTAAAATTACGTAATTATAAAACTGAAGGTAAGCGATTATAACTAGAAATGGCCTGAATGCGGCACGAGAACGGTGTCTCATGATTAGACTACACAAATACTACACGAAAAAACTGTTTGGAGATACTATGGACTTAATAACGCGAGGATATAGGTGATTTCCGATAAAACAGGGCTTTACCACTAAAACTCGGTTTCAAAGAAAAAGTCGATTTTTTCCTAATTCTCAGTCTTTTCTTTCCAGGTTTCGCTTGATTCAACGGTTGTGGACCGGGACTGACCTACCCAGAGCAAAACCAGCACGAAAAACAAAGAAATAAAATTTTTACAAGAGCAATAAAATTACGTAATTATAAAACTAAAAACAACAGATTAGAACTAGAAATGGCCGAAATGCGGCGCAAGATGAGTATCTAACGATAAGGTTAAACGAATGCTACAATAAAAAACAAATTTGGACTGCTTGAGATTCTAATACACAAGATATCGGTGAATTCTATAAAACAGGACATCACCACTACACCTCGGTTTCAAAGAAAAAGTCGATTTTTTCCTAATTCTGTGTTTTTCTTACAGGTTTTACCTGATTCGATGCTTGTGGACCAGGACTGATCGGCCGAGAGCAAAACAGCACGAAAAGGAAGAAACAAAATGTTTAGAATTCCATTAAAATTACGTAAGTATAAAACTGAAGGTAAGCGATTATAACTAGAAATGGCCTGAATGCGGCACGAGAACGGTGTCTAATGATTAGACTACACAAATACTACAAGAAAAACTGTTTGAGATACTATGGACTTAATAACGCGAGGATATAGGTGATTTCCTATAAAACAGGGCTTTACCACTAAAACTCGGTTTCAAAGAAAAAGTCGATTTTTCCTAATTCTCAGTCTTTTCTTTCCAGGTTTCGCTTGATTCAACGGTTGTGGACCGGGACTGACCGGCCGAGAGCAAAACAGCACGAAAAGGAAGAAACAAAATGTTTAGAATTCCATTAAAATTACGTAAATATAAAACTGAAGGAAAGCGATTATAACTAGAAATGGCCTGAATGCAGCACGAGAACGGTGTCTCATGATTAGACTACACAAATACTACACGAAAAACTGTTTGGAGATACTATGGACTTAATAACGCGAGGATATAGGTGATTTCCGATAAAACAGGGCTTTACCACTAAAACTCGGTTTCAAAGAAAAAGTCGATTTTTTCCTGAATTCTCAGTCTTTTCTTTCCAGGTTTCGCTTGATTCAACGGTTGTGGACCAGGACTGACCTACCCAGAGCAAAACCAGCACGAAAAACGAAATAATTTTTACAAGTGCAATAAAATTACGTAAATATAAAACTGAAGGTAAGCGATTTTAACTAGAAATGGCCTGAATGCGGCACGAGAACGGTGTCTCATGATTAGACTACACAAATACTACACGAAAAAACTGTTTGGAGATACTATGGACTTAATAACGCGAGGATATAGGTGATTTCCGATAAAACAGGGCTTTACCACTAAAACTCGGTTTCAAAGAAAAAGTCGATTTTTTTCTAATTCTCAGTCTTTTCTTTCCACATTTCGCCTGATTCAAAGGTTGTGGACCGGGACTGACCCATCCAGAGCAAAACCAGCACGAAAAACGAAGAAATAAAATTTTTACAAGTGCAATAAAATTACGTAATTATAAAACTAAAAACAACAGATTAGAACTAGAAATGGCCGAAATGCGGCGCAAGATGAGTATCTAACGATAAGGTTAAACGAATGCTAAAACAGGGCTTTACCACTAAAACTCGGTTTCAAAGAAAAAGTCGATTTTTTCCTAATTCTCAGTCTTTTCTTTCCAGGTTTCGCTTGATTCAACGGTTGTGGACCGGGACTGACCTACCCAGAGCAAAACCAGCACGAAATACGAAGAAATAAAATTTTTACAAGTGCAATAAAATTACGTAATTATAAAACTAAAAATAACAGATTAGAACTAGAAATGGCCGAAATGCGGCGCAAGATGAAAATCTAACGATAAGGTTAAACGAATGCTACAATAAAAAACAAATTTGGACTGCTTGAGATTCTAATACACAAAGATATCGGTGAATTCCTATAAAACAGGACATCACCACTACACCTCGGTTTCAAAGAAAAAGTCGATTTTTTCCTAATTCTGTGTGTTTTTCTTACAGGTTTTACCTGATTCGATGCTTGTGGACAGGACTGATCGGCCGAGAGCAAAAACAGCACGAAAAACGAAGAAATAAAATTTTTACAAGTGCAATAAAATTACGTAAATATAAAACTGAAGGAAAGCGATTATAACTAGAAATGAACTGAATGCGGCACGAGAACGGTGTCTCATGATTAGACTACACAAATACTACAAGAAAAACTGTTTGAGATACTATGGACTTAATAACTTGAGGATATAGGTGATTTCCTATAAAACAGGGCTTTACCAATAGTGGTATAGACCACTGTTTCAAAGAAAAAGTCGATTTTTCCTAATTCTGTGTGTTTTTCTTACAGGTTTTACCTTATTCGATGCTTGTGAACTGGGATTGACCGGCCGAGAGCAAAAACAGCACGAAAAGGAAGAAACAAAATGTTTAGAATTCCATTAAAATTACGTAAGTATAAAACTGAAGGTAAGCGATTATAACTAGAAATATGGCCTGAATGCGGCACGAGAACGGTGTCTCATGATTAGACTACACAAATACTACACGAAAAACTGTTTGGAGATACTATATGGACTTAATAGCGAGGATATAGGTGATTTCCGATAAAACAGGGCTACCACTAAAACTCGGTTTCAAAGAAAAAGTCGATTTTTCCCTGAATTCTCAGTCTTTTCTTTCCAGGTTTCGCTTGATTCAACGGTTGTGGACCGGGACTGACCTACCCAGAGCAAAACCAGCACGAAAAACGAGGAAATAATTTTTACAAGTGCAATAAAATTACGTAAATATAAAACTGAAGGAAAGCGATTATAACTAGAAATGAACTGAATGCGGCACGAGAACGGTGTCTAATGATTAGACTACACAAATACTACAAGAAAAAACTGTTTGAGATACTATGGACTTAATAACGAGAGGATATAGGTGATTTCCTATAAAACAGGGCTTTACCAATAGTGGTATAGACCACTGTTTCAAAGAAAAAGTCGATTTTTTCCTAATTCTGTGTGTTTTTCTTACAGGTTTTACCTGATTCGATGCTTGTGGACCAGGACTGATCGGCCGAGAGCAAAAACAGCACGAAAAACGAGGAAATAAATTTTTTTACAAGTGCAATAAAATTACGTAAATATAAAACTGAAGGTAAGCGATTATAACTAGAAATGGCCTAAATGCGGCACGAGAACGGTGTCTAATGATTAGACTACACAAATACTACAAGAAAAAACTGTTTGAGATACTATGGACTTAATAACGAGAGGATATAGGTGATTTCCTATAAAACAGGGCTTTACCAATAGTGGTATAGACCACGGTTTCAAAGAAAAAGTCGATTTTTTCCTAATTCTGTGTGTTTTTCTTACAGGTTTTACCTGATTCGATGCTTGTGAACTGAGACTGACCGGCCGAGAGCAAAAACAGCACGAAAAAGAAAGAAACAAAAATGTTTAGGATTCCATTAAAATTACGTAAGTATAAAACTGAAGGTAAGCGATTATAACTAGAAATGGCCTGAATGCGGCACGAGAACGGTGTCTAATAATTAGACTACGCAAATACTACAAGAAAAAACTGTTTGGAGATACTATGGACTTAATAACTTGAGGATATAGGTGATTTCCTATAAAACAGGGCTGTACCACTATAACGTTTTTTCAAAGAAAAAGTCAATTTTTTCCTAATTCTCAGTCTTTTCTTTCCAGGTTTCGCCTGATTCAACGGTTATGGACCGGGACTGACCGATCCAGAGCAGCACGAAAAACGAAGAAATAAAAATTATTACAAGTTCAACAAAATTACGTAATTATAAATCTAAAAATAACTGATTAGAACTAGAAATGGCCGAAATGCGGCGCAAGATGAGTATCTTACGATAAAGTTAAACGAATGCTACAATAAAAAACAAATTTGGACTGCTTGAGATTCTAATACACAAAGATATAGGTGAATTCCTATAAAACAGGACATCACCACTACACCTTGGTTTCAAAGAAAAAGTCGATTGTTTTCTAATTCTGTGTGTTTTTCTTACAGGTTTTACCTGATTCGATGCTTGTGGACCAGGACTGATCGGCCGAGAGCAAAAACAACACGAAAAACGAGGAAATAAATTTTTTTACAAGTGCAATAAAATTACGTAAATATAAAACTGAAGGAAAGCGATTATAACTAGAAATGAACTGAATGCGGCACGAGAACGGTGTCTAATGATTAGACTACACAAATACTACAAGAAAAAACTGTTTGAGATACTATGGACTTAATAACGAGAGGATATAGGTGATTTCCTATAAAACAGGGCTTTACCAATAGTGGTATAGACCACTGTTTCAAAGAAAAAGTCGATTTTTTCCTAATTCTGTGTGTTTTTCTTACAGGTTTTACCTGATTCGATGCTTGTGAACTGGGATTGACCGGCCGAGAGCAAAAACAACGAAAAAGGAAGAAACAAAATGTTTAGAATTCCATTAAAATTACGTAAGTATAAAACTGAAGGTAAGCGATTATAACTAGAAATGGCCTGAATGCGGCACGAGAACGGTGTCTCATGATTAGACTACACAAATACTACACGAAAAAACTGTTTGGAGATACTATGGACTTAATAACGCGAGGATATAGGTGATTTCCGATAAAACAGGGCTTTACCACTAAAACTCGGTTTCAAAGAAAAAGTCGATTTTTTCCTAATTCTCAGTCTTTTCTTTCCAGGTTTCGCTTGATTCAACGGTTGTGGACCGGGACTGACCTACCCAGAGCAAAACCAGCACGAAAAACGAGGAAATAATTTTTTTTACAAGTGCAATAAAATTACGTAAATATAAAACTGAAGGTAAGCGATTATAACTAGAAATGGCCTGAATGCGGCACGAGAACGGTGTCTCATGATTAGACTACAAATACTACACGAAAAACTGTTTGGAATACTATGGACTTAATAACGCGAGGATATAGGTGATTTCCGATAAAACAGGGCTTTACCACTAAAACTCGGTTTCAAAGAGAAAAAGTCGATTTTTCCTAATTCTCAGTCTTTTCTTTCCAGGTTTCGCTTGATTCAACGGTTGTGGACCGGGACTGACCTACCCAGAGCAAAACCAGCACGAAAAACGAGAAATAATTTTTTACAAGTGCAATAAAATTACGTAAATGCTCTAAAACTGAAGGTAAGCGATTATAACTAGAAATGGCCTGAATGCGGCACGAGAACGGTGTCTCATGATTAGACTACACAAATACTACACGAAAAACTGTTTGGAGATACTATGGACTTAATAGCGAGGATATAGGTGATTTCCGATAAAACAGGGCTTTACCACTAAAACTCGGTTTCAAAGAAAAGTCGATTTTTCCTAATTCTCAGTCTTTTCTTTCCACATTTCGCCTGATTCAAAGGTTGTGGACCGGGACTGACCTACCCAGAGCAAAACCAGCACGAAAAACGAAGAAATAAAATTTTTACAAGTGCAATAAAATTACGTAATTATAAAACTAAAAATAACAGATTAGAACTAGAAATGGCCGAAATGCGGTGCAAGATGAGTATCTAACGATAAGGTTAAACGAATGCTAAAACAGGGCTTTACCACTAAAACTCGGTTTCAAAGAAAAGTCGATTTTTCCTAATTTCAGTCTTTTCTTTCCAGGTTTCGCTTGATTCAACGGTTGTTGACCGGGACTGACCTACCCAGAGCTAAACCAGTTAATTCCAAATACGAAGAAATAAAATTTTTTACAAGTGCAATAAAATTACGTAATTATAAAACTAAAAATAACAGATTAGAACTAGAAATGGCCGAAATGCGGCGCAAGATGAAAATCTAACGATAAGGTTAAACGAATGCTACAATAAAAAACAAATTTGGACTGCTTGAGATTCTAATACACAAAGATATCGGTGAATTCCTATAAAACAGGACATCACCACTACACCTTGGTTTCAAAGAAAAGTCGATTTTTTCTAATTCTGTGTGTTTTTCTTACAGGTTTTACCTGATTCGATGCTTGTGAACTGGGACTGACCGGCCGAGAGCAAAACAGCACGAAAAGGAAGAAACAAAATGTTTAGAATTCCATTAAAATTACGTAAGTATAAAACTGAAGGTAACCTCCCTGATAGTCCATTTCCGGCGAATGATACCGGGAATTTATCGCATGAAGGGGCTTCCTTTGACTTTGTAGCCGCTCTTTTGCCAGTTCGTCGGCCCTTCCATTTCCGGC
>JAGSMU010000611.1:0-17979 GCA_029286865.1 Teinopalpus imperialis
GAATGATACCGGGAATTTATCGCATGAAGGGGCTTCCTTTGACTTTGTAGCCGCTCTTTTGCCAGTTCGTCGGCCCTTTCATTACCAGGAAACTGGTGTGTGCCTCTTTTATCCAGGCTAAGCTGATGTTGCGTCCTGCGCCTTCCATTGTGTCTAAGTGAGATTACGAGATTTTTGCTGCAAGGGATGGAGGGGAGTCTGGGTTACACACGCTTTGGATGGCGGATCTGGAGTCGCTCAGAAGGGTGACCTGGTGTGGATTTCATTTTCCCCGCGATAGCTTCTTGAGCGCCCTTCTAATCGCCGCCAGTTCCGCTTGATAAACGCTGCAGTAGTTCTCGAGCTTGAGCGTTGTTTTGTAGCGTTCCGCCCCTCCAACCCAGATGGAGACTGCCGCCCCGACCTTTCCGTCCAATTTGTTTCCATCGGTATATGCGAGAGCCTGATCTTCATGTAGTCTTTCAAGTCATCCGCGGTGCTAACCACCCTAAATTTGCGTCTTTCTTTGAGCTGGGTGGGAAGCTGCGATGGATTGATCATTCGCTCTAGTCCCCTCCCAGGAGACCTGGAAGCCGTTTCTTTAACTTCGCATATGTCTCGTTGTTCTTGGCCTGAGGTCCAGCGGCAGGATGTCGGCCAGAACCGCCGACGCCATTGTTGTTGAGGTTGTTCGGTGGGCTTTTGCGACAATGAATCGCGAAGTCTCTGGTTATGTTGTCGAGCTGCCGGCGGTTCTGTCTCCTGTCTCACCCTCCGCCCAGACATCTGCTGGGCGGGCATAGCCAGCCGTTCAACGACTGCTGTATAGATTGTCTGGAGGATGGCTATTAAGCCCCCACCTGCGCCTCGCCGCCTTGGAGACAGATTTAAAGATGTTTACTGCCTTTTGTGCCCGTCAGAAATGTGTCTCGGGCCGAAGTTCAAGCTAGAATCCACGGTGAGACCCAAAGGTTAGGCTAGGCTAGGCTAGGCTAGGCTAGGCTAGGCCAGGTTAGGCTAGGTCAGGCTAGGTTAGGCTAGGTTGTGGCTAGGCTAGGCTAGGCTGTGGCTAGGTTAGGCTAGGCTAGGCTAGGCTAGGTTAGGCTAGGTTAGGTTTTTTAATGACCCCACCTTTGGGGTCTCGGCCCTGCTGCTATTGTTTATGCAGCATCATTTATTCTAGGGATTAAGACAAGGGAAATAATTTTTTCAGTGTGTTTTGCTTTCATTATTTTTTTCAGTCTCTAGCCGACGTTACAATTAACTTTGATTTTAGCAATGTTTTACAAGTAGAAATTCAATTTTAATTACATTTTGCACATAATAGACAACTATAATTTATGTGGCTTAGTATTTTATATACATTCAAATTGATACGATACAATTATTTTAAAATGTTAATTAATTACAATTATTTATATATTAGATTTACTCTTGTCACTAGATAGACTGGAAGGTAACATTGATAAGTGGTTTTGGTTTCAGAGTTTTTCTTGACTGCCCGTTAAGCACGCAGGAAACAAGCAGCAGCACTCGAACCATTACAATTTATTGCGATTACAACAAAGGCGTGGGTTCTCAAGTGCATGGGTAAGCTAATATTGGCAAAGGTTAGAGGTAAATCATAGCCTGTGGTGTGGCTAAATTAATGCTTAATACATTTTGAGCAAAATAATATTAAGTCTTATTTGAGTGGCTAAGGCCAATAGATTTGTGTAATTACATTCAAGAATAAACAATAAAAAATTGACATTAAATAGGATTAGTTTAATTAATTGCGATTGAATAAAATGGCTAGTATTATTGGTAGAATTGATAATGAATAATATAAATAATAAGAATTTAAAATTTGACTAGATTTCTAGATTAAGATTCAGATGGATTTTCCTTTATGGATTTTAATTCACTTTTGGATTAGCGTTTCTTTAACTCACTACAGTTGAACCGTTTGCTTTTGCTACTCGACGCATTACAGTTAGGCAGTTTATGAAGATGTCGCGGGTGTCTTCTATTCCGCACTATTCGCACTATGGTGTCCTCGGCGATGGTGTGTGGTCCATTTTGTGCCTCGCAGTTGAGACGCAGTATGGCGAAGCGTGGGCACTTTGTTAAGTGATGTGCGCTGATTGTTTCGTGGGTCTCTCCATCGCAAGCACAGAATGGATCATCCGCCAATTTAAATTGTAGAGGTAGTCTTGGACTCCTCCATGACCAGTAAAAAAATTTGAGATCTAAGATTGGAGGGTCCATGCCCTGAAGACACTGTACGCAACCCTAATGTCGAAGAACAGCTTGATGTTGACCTATATAAATTCAAAGCGTTCCTGCCAGATGGTGGAGCGTTTCCTCTCTGATGGTACGCTTGCGAAGGAGAGGGGAAAGTGGTCGTACGCGGGTTTCCTTTGCTGTGAGAGCTGCTATCTTCGCTAATTTATCTGCCCTTTCATTCCCGGTAACCCAGCATGCGCCTTGATCCATGCCAGTTTTATTTCCAGGCCCTTAAGAGCCGTGGCTGTCCATCTTTCCCGTATTTCGTAGGCCAAGGGGTGGAGGATGTCGGGTCGCAGATGCTCTGCAGGGCCGATCTGGAGTCACTGAGTATCAAGAGATCCGATTTTGTTTCTTGAAGCCCCCAGCCAGTTCTAGTGCTCGTTTTATGGCAGCCAACTCGCCTGGAAAAACGCTGCAGTAGTCGGAGAGACCCAGGGTGGAACTGTCTTTCTGTAGTCGTCGCTCCAAACCGACACTGCAGCCCTAACTTCACCGTCCACTTTGTTCCCGTCAGTGTAGATTTGGGTTACATCTTTGTCGATCTTTGAGATCGCCGGCTTTCAATTCCAGGAATTCCCCTCTAAATTCTTAGCTGATGTGGGAGTTGAGTGATGTACCCTGCTCTCCAGGGTTCTGCCAGGGAGTGCGTGAAGGTCTTTGCCTCTTTATAAGGAACAACTTTGGCTCGCCTTCCGCACGCAGGTCCAAGGGCAGGATATCTGCCATTGTGGTTGAGGCAATTGTGACGTAGTTCCCATGTGCCTTAGCTTCATCTTAATGGCAAAGCTTCTTGTGATGTTATCCAGTTTCTGGCGGTTCCTCTTTTATTACTAGTTTCTGCCCAGACATTCGCCGCGTACAGCAGAGTGGGTCTGACTACCACTTTATAGATGGTGCGCAAATGCTATTTAATCCCCAGCAGGCACTTGCCGCCCTGGAGACGGATTTGAAAATGAGAGATGGCTTTATTATGCCTTTCACAATATGTTGGCCAAAGTTTAGGTTCGTGTCTATTGTAAGACCTAGAACTTTGAGGCTACCAGTAAGTGGAATATCGGTCTCTCAAAACCACCTTGGCCTCTGGTACTTGAGTTTCTGGTGATGAGAATAGCCTGAGTCTTATGAGCGGCAAAACGCATCTTACTTTTTCCCCATTTAGATATTAAGTCCAGGGCTTTGTGACAGTTTGCGCTCCAAATCATGGTGTCGTGGAGCCGCTGCCACTACGAGGATGTCATCGGCGAACGCCTGACGTGGGCTTCCAGGTTCTCAGCATCCTGGAGAAGCGGGTCAAGCTGACATTCCAGAGTAGTGGGTCATCCGCAGGTTGAGCCCCAACGCAGCCTTATTAGTATTCCGACTACTCGGGTTCCGGCGTAACGGAGCTCAATTTTTCTGTCCGGAGAGGTAGCTACGGGACCAGCCTCATAGGCCCTTGCGGATCTAACTTCCTTCCAGTAGTTGAAATAAGATTGCCGGCCACCACTGCTGTTGTCGAAGGCGCCCTATGTCCATGGACATGACTACGACCCTCAATTTTTATTTTTCAGTCCCTCCTTAATGACAGTCATGGCGTCATAAAGGGCGTCCTCCGTTCCCCTGCTGGGGCCGAAAACCGTACTGCCTGGGGCTAAGGGGTGCAGCCATTCCCCAGGGTCCATTCTACCTTTGATGTGACCATCTTTTCTAGGGCTTTACCAAAATGCAGTCCGATTGGTTCAGGCTTTTTGGAAGACTGTAGTCAGTCTTTTACCGGGTTTAGGGATGACTTCTTTATTACCAGCTTCCATTGTGTGGGGAAGGTCCTACGCTGAGGCAGGTGTTATAAATCGCTGCAAATATGGCGGTCTAGCTTGAAGGCATTCTGGCAGATGTCCGCTGTAAACCCGTTCATGCCAGGGGCCTTCTTGGGGTTCATTGAATGTAGGACGTTTTATTTCATCCCGGGCATGAACAGTCGCGCCAGTAGTCTGAGCGTCATCTTCTAGGATAAGTTTCTATTATAGTCCTGATCTCCCGTTGCTCCGCAGTGCCTGGTCCCAAGTTCGTCTAAGGGGAAGAAAGTTCTGGATAATAGCCGCCGGAGTCCTCGGGCGAGAGATTTGCCTGTGGAGGGATCTGCAGCTGCATGTCTTCTTCGTTCGCCGTATACTTTAAGCACATGGTAGATGCGTTCCATAAGGTCTCCTTTTGTCCTGTCCTGTGCAGAAGCTCCTCCAGCTCTCCGTGATAGCCGACTGGATCTTCTGTTTGTAGATATCTTGGCTCGCAGATAGTCGGCTATCACGAAAGGCCTTCTTGCAGTTGTTGGTAGTGCGTTGGATTTTTCTGCGGAGTCTTTTTACGGTCTCCCTCCTTTGGGAGTCGAGTTCACGATTCCACCAGTGTGTGAGGGTCTAGCTGCGATCTTGTCCTTGATCCTGGGGATCGATGTCGCAGGCCTTTGTGACACACCCTGAGGCTTGCAACTATTTTGGTCAAGGTCTCGGTTTTCAGTGATTGCCTCAAGACCGCTGATCTCGATCCCCTGCGCCTGAACTCGGTAGACGTGACTTCCCTCTCCTCTCTCTCGTCTGGAACTTAATCCAGTCAGCTTTTCCCGTGTTATAGACTCTAGTGGCGTGGGTTGTAGGTCTAATGTTGTTACGAGTTCGAAGCATAGAGAGATCGAAGGTGATCGGCCTGTGTTTTAAAAGGTTTCCGGAACTCCGGCCGACTTTCCAGTTTCCAGCGTTCGGAAGAAGGTCAGTGGAGACCGCCGTGACATCGATAAAACTGGCGTAAATCTTTCCGTCCCTCAGGGTGTGGAAGGTAGGTGTGGATCCCCGATTTAAGACGTTTAGCCCTGCTCGCCAGGAAGTCAGCAATCTTCCTGCCCAGCGCCTCCGTAGGACTTCCACCAGGAGCTTTTCGCGTTGAGATCCCCAGCGATCAGAACTCCGCGTTGCCAGGCTGTCTACAGAGGTCTAGAGTTTGGAGGTCATCGTCGATATTGTGGTTGCCCTCCAGGTAGACGCTGATCACTCCTACGTCTAGGTCTCCGAGTTGTAATTTGAAAGCCACGATATTTTGGTGATAAGGTTTCGGTTCAGCGAGATTCGTAGCGAGTCGTGCAAGATGACTGCCGCAGACTTAACAGGTCCCAGTTTTGTTGGAGTCCTGTAAAACCCTAGCAGAACAGGTTAGATGGTTCTTGCTGCCAACATAGGGTTCCCGAAGGAGGAGCAGTGCGTAACCTTCCCATGGATGAGGTGTTGAGTATCTCCTGGTTGCAGCATAGCCTCCCTAGGTTGGTCTTCCGGAGAATTTTGCAGGTACTCGTGAGAGAACATCTGACGCCATTGTTGGTATTAATGGGGCCCTTTCGTTAACAGTAGCTGACACTGTTCTTGCTATTCTGTCCCACTTTGCCACACTTCACATTCACTACCGTAAGCAGGTGTGTGGCGTCCGCAGGGCTTCGATTTGAGGCAGTTGGTGCACTGGGCGGTCCTGTTCGTGCCGGCAGCTCCTGGTGTCGTGGGCTCCTGGAGCAGTAGCCGCAGCTTGTTGGACTGTTACATACCCTAGCTAAATGACCAAAGCCCAAGCACTTGTAGCACTGTGTCACTGGGGATTGGTCGATGGCGGTTATGATTTGCAGATCCAACTCTAACTCTTCTGTTGACCAAAGCTTGCCATATTTCCGGGCTTGTCTCCAGGACAATGTTAGTTTGCAGCAGTTGTGGCGACCTCTGGTTCGCCTGATTACTCTGACGCTGCGATTTTTCTCTCAACCACCCTGCCTATTAGCTGGCCGTTTTGGTTTTATTACCGCTTCGGCAAGCTTGAGGTCATTGAGGTCGCTCGCCACGCCAGCAAGTTTTGATGAGCGGAGACTTGCTCGAAGTTGTTTAGCCGACAGAGTGCTATCAGCAAGCTTTTAGCGCATCACTGAAGCCTGGCGCTCTTCTTAGAGGTACAGGAGACTACGACTTTCTGGTTCTTTAGTTTCTGATGGCCGAGATCCCTATCCTCTATCGACTACGTTGACTTTAAGTAGTTTTATTTTGCTACTATGTCCTCGCTGGTGTGCCGGGATCTATAGACTCAATCATGACGCTAAACTTAGGGCTGTGAACTTTCGATGAGATGATTGGGGTGTATTTTGCAATCTTCGTTTATTAGTAACCATCACCCAGGGATTCGGCTCTGCAGCCCTTCTATCTTGTCCTCGTTAGCGGCTTTAATGGCTGATTTGAGGGGCGAGGAGGTTAGACAGTTCATTTTTGGTGTCCGTTAACGCCAACTCCAAGCCTAGCCAGCTGCCCATGGTGTAATTCTGGGGACGCCATTTGGAGATCTCTCAGTTCGCGGATCTCATTTTTCGTATCGCGTAGGTGGGTAAATACGGGAGACAGTGACTCACTAAGATCTCTCTTTGCAAGTCATCATCTCCAGTAAGTGCATGCAACTGGGGTGGGCGTATCGCTGTGTTGGGCTTTAATAATTTCTGTGATTTCTCAACTGCGTAAGCTTTAGGTCTTCGAGTGCTGTCTCGGTTTTTTCCGTGACTCTCTCAGATAGGCTATGTGAAGGAACAGGGTGCGATGGCCGATGCAATAGCGCATCGTTCAACTCCCGCCATTCCCCACTCCGCCACTGCCCGCAATTGTTCCTCGACGCGCCCGTCTTGACAGCCAGGTCTGTGAGCTTCTGCATCCTCGTGTGCGGACGTGCATGCGCAGTTCTGTTGGGTAGTGGGAGGTAATAGGGGCGGTCTTGACATCAACTCCTGAGGTCTTTAAGGGATGGTGGAGATGGTTTTATAGGCCTGCCGAGCTCAAAGTTCAGCCAACCCCAATACTCGACTGAGCGGGAGCGTTATCCAGAGTGCCTCTTGAGTTCCTTTATTCTAGCAGTGCTCCGTTTGGATCCTGTTGAGTTTGTGCTGTAAGGGAGCTCTCTCGCAGCGCACTAGCTCTTTTGCCGCTCTGCTCTTTCTCTTTGCTCTAGGGACACTCTGTGCCTCGCTCGAGTCGGAGAGCGACAGCACTATCTCATACAATGACTGTAGGCACTCATGGGTCTCTGCTTTACTCTTCATGCTGCCTGCCTTTCGAGTGCCTCCTTTCCAGCGAGAAGCAGCTCGTTGGCTCGGTGTGTGTGGCCAGATCCATGGCTACTCCCAGCTCTTTACCAGACGGTGGGAGGATACTACCTGCCGCTTTCAACGCTGTTCACCTCGGACCACTCGTCGTCTGTTTTAGGTTCCAGTCCCAGGTCCCCAATCCAGACCAGGCATCCTGTCGCT
Organism: Teinopalpus imperialis; assembly: GCA_029286865.1. Taxonomy (NCBI): domain Eukaryota; kingdom Metazoa; phylum Arthropoda; class Insecta; order Lepidoptera; family Papilionidae; genus Teinopalpus; species Teinopalpus imperialis. The sequence continues at coordinate 7,544 of JAGSMU010000611.1, forward strand.
GCAGGCTGAGCGCCGCTCCTCATCCGGTGTGAGGTACTCAGGATTGTGCCGCGCTGGGATTGCGCGCCCTCTCACCGTAGCCGCTCTTTCATGGGGATGCGCCATCCTGAAGCGATGAAGGTGCTTTCCTAGGTTTAGTAGGAGGGGCGCCCCTGAGTGAGTGGTAGCTCGAGCGGTGATGCTCTTTTGTCAGTCATGGCTATTGCACAGTGATCCGAACAACCCCGGCCGAATTTAGGCGTGAATAGATAGATTCGAAAAATAGCAGTCTTGCGCAGTTTGTACTGCAAGTGGTGAGTGGTAGGGTGGTCCGATTTTCGCCGTTTGAGTACCACGAGTAGCGCACTATAGTGTATAGTAGGTCTCGGTAGGAAAATGATGAAAAAGTTCTAAGATGAAAAAGTTTTCTTTGTTTAGAAATCTTTCTATAGTTCCAGGCCCATTTAGGTGCTTTACTTAAATGTCTATAACTTATTAGTCCTATCTTAGAGTCCAAAACTTGCACGCACTTATGTTATTAAATCTCAGTTCTACTTATTACCATCTAAGCACTAGGTAGCCTAACAACTAGTCACTCAAACTTGGATGCGAAGTTGTAATTTATCTAAACGTGAATGGTTCCTGTCTGTTTGGGGGAGGTAATGTTTTATCGAAATCTAAACAGTTCCACAAGTAGATGAAGGTTATTCACTTCTGCATTAAAAGTTTCTGTAGTTTGGAAAGATAAAAAAAGTTTTCTTTGTTTAGAAAATTTATTGTCCCTCCTGACCCTCTTTTGCACTTCTTACTCTATTTTGTCTATATTCCTTTAAAGTCCTTCTTTTAAAGGTTTTGAAACTCTAATATTGCACCTTTGCTACTAAATTGTCTAACTAATATCAATGTTCAGGCATCTGGTTCTCAGCAACTTATCCCTCGAACCCTGGATGGGAAGGTGCTTAATGTTTAACTAGTGACTAAACGCGATTTTTCTTTTTTTTCAGGTCCAGACTTGTTCTGGAGTGTTTGGTGCGATTGTAATCTAGCAGCCTGCTCCCTGCCAGAGGTGTTAGAACATTTGAAGTTTCGAAGAAGAGCCCGGGATGTCAATTTCTTTAGCGATGGTAAGTTTTTAGAAAATTTCCTAGGCTCTCTATCTAGGTCTGTAGGAGCTTAGGTTCACTGTTTTGTTGAATGTCATTTGTTTCACCAGCTTAACACTTTCAGACATGAAAAAATTTTTAAAAAGGACACACACAAAAGTCGAAAATAGGTTTGAAATTACGTAGAACACGTGGCATTTTTACGGCTTAGTCCACTGTAACTTCTATAACTCTAGAACCCGTTATCCGAAAATCTAAAAATTCCGCATGCTAATTGTCCAATGTATTGTCTATAAAATTAACACTTTTAAAGTCTAGGTTATCGCTTTAGTTTGTATCACTGGGGGTCAGTTATTGTTCGCACTCACCCGAAGCAAAAATCACTGTAGATTTCAATTTTTCATCAGGATCCTGATTTTTGTTTCTGAGGAGCTGGAAGGATGGTCTATGAGGTCACAACCTCAAGAACGTCCGCCAAGTCCCAGGTTCGTGGTTGCCCTGTTTTGATTTTCTTTTCTTTATATCTTTTTTCCTTTGCAGGAAAAATCCGAACTTGGCCCGAAGGAGCGCCTTGATGCCCTCTACTTAAAATAATAAAAACGCAGGGGTTCCTAAGGACTGATCTCGCAGCGTTTCCACTTTTATGTTCCGGACACACGGTAAGTAACGTTTTTCCTTTTTTAGTTTAAGTCCTTTAAAATTGTAATTTTCAATATTTTAAAAATTAATTACACCATTAATTGTTCGGCGTGTTAGCGCGCATCTTGATATATCACACATTAATATCTCGCCCACTTTGATTATTTATTATTATTTTGAGCGGAGCGACTATGCAAGCGGTGCGGACGGCTCCTCGAACGTCGGCTGAGACTGGAGGGTTAGGGCAGGGTTAGGTTAGGTTAGGTTAGGTTAGGTTAGGTTAGGTTAGGTTAGGTTAGGTTAGGTTAGGTTAGAAGAAGTTAGGTTAGGTTTTTCTTTAATCTTATGTTTAATCATATTGGAAACAATTTTAAATTCTAATTCGATAATACATGTTTATATATGGTATCAGCTTTTGTTTCGTTTGTTTGGGAGTATGTATCCTGGCAGAACGCCATTTGATTAATGTTTCTGCCTAGGTTAAGATATCCCTGATAGATTCCACTGGGATTTTACTTTCCCCGATGGCCGCTTATTGACTTATTTTTACATGTATAATAAAAGATGGCTGTACAGTAATTAAATAAAAAAATAATATCTTTAACTATTGATTCTTTGACGTAGGGTGTACAACTGCTAATGGATACAGGTTGTACTACCTAGTCTCATACCCTTAAACCATACAGAAGTACCGTATAGTTAAGAATTAATTATTGAAAAGTAAGTATATATATAAGTTGTGTCCGAATAAAGAAGATATTATCACTAAACTGAGGAATACGACTTCTATTAGCCGCATTTCCCGGAGTCTCGAGTCTCGAGGCGCTCGACTAAATAATCTTATTACTAACACAGAGAGTTTCCTATCTTAAATATTGATTACATTTAAGCAAATATTTAATCAAATGTTTTAACCTATTCTTACACTATAATTTTACATAGAATATGGCAAAGTAAAAGTAAAGATGCATGCGCGCAACGGATAACATAATACAATACTCTTTATTATACAAAATTAAACGCACACATGAAGCGCTTCACCGTATTGTACCAGACCCGGCGTAATCGAGGCCACGCTTCGCTGCCGGCGCACGCTCGGGGAGCGAGAGACGCGGCGCGGGGGCGCGGTTCACTGTCGGTTCGTGGGAACAAGAATTTAAAACAAATTAAAATTTTAAGATAAAGCTGATGTCGTCTGATGCTCAGCGGTGCTCGCAGTCAGATGCGATGCACAGTTCGCAACCCGAAGGGCGGCGGCACGCTTAGACACAAATTTAAATCTTTAATTGATTGAAGCATTTACAAAGATGGCCTATTATAGTTAAATCAATGATAGATAGTACATGATCGTAAAAATAAACGTAAGTATATATATACCAACATTATATAATGCAAAAGAGCAGTTATATGTATACAAGTATATATTCTAAATTAGTGCGCTAATTTCTTAAAGCTAGACTCAACATTAGGATTTAGAAAAAAGAGTTACTAAAGAAAAAGAAATAATTACTTACGATAACTTAAAGACAATTGAACTATGTCGCCGTATCTAAAAAATCATTAAACGCCGCTTCGAAGGTCACGTATTGGTCCCGACGCGTCATGCGCGCGGGAGCGGGATCGGAGGCGGAGGCGCGGCGCGCTAACGGTCGCAGCAAGAAATGAAACAAGTTGTAAGGATGATGGATTAATTTAAAACCATGCCACGGTTAATTCCCGAGCGGCGATGCTCGTAGTAAAATACGGGCGTCGTTCGCAGCCCGGGAATGGCGGTATGTGCCATATGCTTAAACACTAGCTTTGACGTAATTAAATAATTGAGGTATTTAAGGTGCTCGGCCTTACTGCAATTTAATAAACGGTAAATAGTATGATCGTAAAAGAAAAAATAAACATAAACATATAACGACATTAAATAATGCAAAACAATAATTATTTATCTATATACAAGTATCTATTTTAAATTAGCGCTAAAATTCTTTAAAACTAGACCTATCTTAGGATTTCCTGTAAAGGTGCATTAAGCAAAAAAGGAAAAGAAATAATAAATACGATAACATAAACACTGAACTGCGTCGCCGCATCTAAAAAATAGACATCGCTTGGGGCCCTGATCCTTCGCGGAATGCGCGGGGAGCGGGCGGCGGGGCGACGCAGCGCGCAGTCGGTTGTAAAAGTAAAATATAAACAAATTAAGACGGAACGATAAAGTTTAACTGTGCCGTGGCCGATCCCGCAATGCTCAGCGGTGCTCGCCATAGATGATGCACCGTTTGGTAACCCGGAAGGGCGGCGGCACGTAATTAGATACAGATTTAACTTGATTAAATAATCGAATGCTTGCAAAGCTGGCCTAATATAATTTAATAAAAGAAAAATATATAATCGTAAAGAAAATAAACATAAATATATGACAACATTATATACAGCAAAAAGATCAACAACAATTCTTTTGTATAACAAGTATCTATTCTATATTAAAAATTAATTTCTTAGAGCTAGACCTATCATATGATTCGAGAAGTAATTACAAAAAAAAAAGAAAGAAATTATTACTAAGATTGCATAAACAATTGAACTGCGTCGCCGCATCTAAAAAATAGATTATCAAGTTGAGGCCCCTGATCCTTCGCGGCGGAATGCGCGGGGAGCGGGCGGGCGGGGCGACGCAGCGCGCAGTCGGTTGTAAAAGTAAAAATATAAACAATTAAAAATTTAAACGAAAGCCGTGGTCGCTCCCGCACGCTCAGCGGTGCTAGCTGTTAGATACGGTGCACCGTCTGCATCCCGGGAAGGGCGGCGGCACGTGCATGATACAAATTTAATATGGTTAATTGATTGAGCAATTTAATGAATGATGAATGACATGATACGTGTTGCAAAAATAGTATATGACAGTTATATTAAAACGGTAAAATTTAGGATTTGCACTGACAAACTGCTCCAATCGTCGCTGATCGAGAGGAGGAGCTACGCCCGTAGTCTACTCTGTTAGTCGACTCTCTCATGGCTCCGGCAAGCGTGGGCAGGACATTGAGTTCGCGGTGTGATTTGTATCATTTTTGTTTTAAACTTATCATTATGAGCAACACAATTAAAAACATTCCGCTGAGTTTGGAGCGTCTTTACTTGGGCACTCCAGCAACTTGATGGTCGGTGCTAGCAGTGGGGAGCAAGGGCTCACGGTCGCTGCAATAATGGGGATCGCATATGCCCGGGAATTTAAGTGCATTTATGGCACTGGAATGGAGAGAAGCTGGCAACGTGGATTTTTCTGATGGTCTACGGCTATCCCAGCCATATCCACCATTTTCCTGAACACCTTCGGTTCCGCTGATAGAACAGCGCTGTATAAATTTTGGTTCTATTTGTTTCCTGCTTGAAGCGTAGTTTTAAATTATCCTGTTCGCTGCCGATTATCCTGCCGAGTTCAGTATTTTGAACCTTTATGATGGCGACGAGATCTTCCGCAGGAGTGTCTTTGAGATGCCTTTCATTGGTTATCATAGGCCCAAGTCTGCGAACAGGTTCAGCCTTGGATTTCTGAACGCTCTTTTAACCGCTGTAACGTATCATCCCTCTGGGTCGTAGTGGTATCAAATCTGATCCGGGTAATTTATTACACCCGACACAGCTTGAATGCGCGCCGGCAGCGTATGTTGATTCACGGTACGTAATACTCTTCTTTAAAAAGCTTGTATCACTTCTTGCCTGGTCTTAGTCTCCGCCACCGTGCCAACGCGATAGCCGGCTTTAATGCAGGTGGTGGAGCAGGCGTGGCCGAAGATGCAGCGCCCGCCCCTGTGTTGAGTGTGGCCGGTCACGGGTGGCCTGAGCGTATGACGGTCCGAAGTCCGCTGAGCTGCGCTGAAATCTGCCCCTTAAACTTGGCTACATCTCATCACGCACACAGGTCACGATGTCCGCCTTTAAAGGTCGCTGTCGATAGGTGTGAGCGCAGGTGGTTGCTGCATCTGGAGTGATACTTAGCCAACTTAGGGCCGCAGCGACGAATCTCCGTCGCAGCCAAAGCGCAATGAGCCGCTTAGCTGGCCGCCGTGACCGACGCATCTCAGTCACGGCTTTGTTTATGCATTCGGTGAGTTTGTAGACAACGCCGCAACGTGTCTACATCGCAGATTCTCTCCACCCCGCCGGTAGGGCGGGGAGAGGTTATCCGCTGCTGTCGTCTTACTCGACATCGCAAGCGATTACAAAACATAAATTCCAGGGGAAAGCGGCCCTAATGTACAAAGTTTTATACTATAACCATTTTTATGTCCACACTGCACTTCAAAACTAGAATTAAACACTAATATAAATAAAACAAAAAGTCTTAAGAAGATTTAAAACTACGTAAACTGTAGGGTCCATTTAACGAAAAATAGTCCAGTAATCCTTAAAAACTATTGGTTCAGAAAAATCTGAGATTTGAAACACAGAAGGATAGGTAAGTGGTCTATCCATAACACAAAAAATAAAGGGGGTCATCATGACAGATGGAGGCCGCACGCGTTTGAAGTTTCAACTCCGCACACCATTTGTAATAAAAACAGTTTTGCCCCAAATGGGTTTAGTGCTAAATAAATTGTTAATAAAAATTACACCCATTACATTGTTCACACTTTCTACTGCCCCTTTGATGCATAATACAATCCATTTTCACAAAACTTTTCCCACTTTCGTGATTTTTAAACACGGAGCTTCAGTTCTGATGCGTAATGGGTCGAGCTGTGAGCGAGACTGGCTAGGTTAGGTTAGGTTAGGTTAGGCTACTAGGTTAGGCTAGGCTAGGTCAGGCTAGGTTAGGTTAGGGTTAGGCTTAGGCTAGGCTAGGTTAGGCTAGGCTAGGTTAGGTTAGGTTAGGTTAGGCTAGGCTAGGTTAGGTTAGGCTAGGTTAGGCTGAGGCTAGGCTAGGCTAGGCCAGGCTAGGTTAGGCTAGGCTAGGTTAGGTTAGTTACTAGGCTAGGCTAGGCTAGGTTATGGGTTAGGCTAGGCTAGGCCAGGCTAGGTTAGGCTAGGTTAGGCTAGGCTAGGCTAGGTTAGGCTAGGCTAGGTTGTGCTAGGTTAGGCTAGGTTAGGTTATTAGGTTAGGCTAGGTTAGGTTAGGTTAGGTTAGGCCAGGTTAGGCCAGGCTAGGTTAGTTAGGTTAGGCTAGGCTAGGTTAGGCTAGGTTAGGCCAGGCTAGGCCAGGTTAGGCTTCAGGCTAGGCTTAGGTTAGGGTTAGGTTAGGCCAGGGTTAGGCTAGGTTAGGTTGTGTTTGTGGCTAGGCTAGGTTAGGCTAGGTTGAGGTTGTGGCTAGGTTAGGCTAGGTTAGGTTAGTTAGGTTAGGTTAGGCTAGGTTAGGTTAGGTTATTAGGTTAGGCTAGGTTAGGCTAGGTTAGGCTAGGTTAGGTTAGGTTAGGTTAGGCCAGGGTTAGAAGAAGCAGGGTTAGGCTAGGTTAGGCTAGGCTAGGCTAGGCTAGGCTAGGTTGAAATAGGTTTAGCCAGGTTAGGTTAGGTTAGGTTAGGTTAGGTTAGGCTAGGTTAGGTTAGGCTAGGCTAGGCTAGTTGTGCCAGGCCAGGCCAGGCTAGGCCAGGCCAGGCTGAAGCCAGGGTTGTACAGGTTAGGCTAGGTTAGGCTAGGCTAGGTTAGGTTAGGTTAGGCTAGGCTAGGTTAGGCTAGGTTAGGCTAGGTTAGGCCAGGGTTGAAGCCAGGGTTAGGCTAGGCTAGGCTCAGGGTTAGGCTAGGTTAGGCCAGGTTAGGTTAGGTTAGGTTGAAGCTAGGCTTGTGGGCCAGGCTAGGCCAGGCTAGGTTAGGTTAGGCTAGGCCAGGCTAGGCCAGGCCAGGCCAGGCTAGGCTAGGCTAGGACAGTTAGGTTAGGCTAGGCTAGGCTAGGCCAGGCTAGGCTAGGTTGTGGCTAGGCTAGGTTCAGGGTTAGGCTAGGCCAGGCTAGGCTAGGTTAGGCCAGGCTAGGCCAGGCTAGGTTATGGGCCAGGCTAGGCTAGGCTAGGCCAGGCTAGGTTAGGCCAGGCTAGGCTAGGCTAGGCTAGGCTAGGCTAGGTTTTTATTGACCCCTCATTTCTGTGGGCCCTTGCATGTATTTCCCCTGACATGATAACTCAGGGACTTTTTGGTCATTTCTACATTATCCACTTACACTCATTTTTAGTCGAGTCTTATCTCTGCATACATCGTATTCTATTCTTATATATTTTAGTCAAACTTAATATATATATAGTTCTTAAATTTAGTTAATATGTAGTATATATAACTAAATATTCACACACATACTAACATCCCCATACATTGATTTTGTTTTTATTTGTCGTATAGCTTTACATCGCCACACGCTTGCAGAAATGCAGGAATTTCTGGCTAAAAATCTCACTGGGATAAGGACTGGCAAGTTATTTATTGTCACTTTTAAACCTGTGTAGCTCTCAACATTGAGCCTCTCCCCCTGCTGACAGGACACCTGCTGCGAGGTGCAAGATATCCTCCTTGATGCGCCTGTCACAGACATCGACGGGCTCTCTTTACACCTGAAGCGGTTCAAGTATTCGAGAAACCGCCGTGGCTCCGTGAACACCTGCACAGACAGAGCGTCCATCTCCAGGTTTTAATTACGCTGTGCTCTTTGACGTCTGGGAAGAAGGCTTCTTTGGTGACGGAAGCTGTGTCACCCTCTCGATACCTCCTGTTCCATTCATCAACCGACTCCAAACGGATTTGTCGCTTCACCACCATAGCATCGATCAGTCGGGGGTCCTCTTGGTCTTAATTGCAGCCTTGGTGCCCGTCCGCCCTCTCTCGTTCCCTCCAAAACCTGCGCGGGCTTTCACCCATGTTAGAGATGTTCTTCCCACGTCCCCGCAATGTACAGATGTTTTGTCGTGTGCTTTCACCGCGAGGGGATGCAGGGAACTAAGCTAATAACCGTTTGGAGGGACTGGAGTCGCAACAGACCCTGAAGTTCCGGTGCAGAGTGCCGCAGTGCCCACCGGTGGCTTCACTGATTGCCAGCAATTCCCGCCTGGCAGACGGTGCAGCAATCACCCAGCCGGAGTTTCAAGTACTCTTCTCGGCCGCGCCCATCCAAAATGGATAGTGGGTTAGGTTAGGTTAGGGTTAGTTAGGTTAGGTTAGGTTAGGTTAGGTTAGGTTAGGTTAGGTTAGGTTAGGTTAGGTTAGGTTAGGTTAGTTAGGTTAGGTTAGGTTGAAGCTAGGTTAGGTTAGGTTAGGTTAGGTTAGGTTAGGTTAGGCTAGGCTAGGTTAGGTTAGGTTAGGTTAGGTTGTTAGGTTAGGTTAGGTTAGGCTAGGTTTTTTCTACTCTATGATTAATCGTATTGAACATTTTAATTTTATTGATAATATGTGTATATGATATTAACTATTTGTTTTTCTGTTTGGGAGTATGTTTTCTGGCAGAACGCTATCGATACGTTTCTGCCTAGGTTACATATCCCCTGATATATTCCACTGGGATTTAACTTTCCCCGATGGCCGTTTATTTACTAATTTTTATACGTGTATAATAAAATTTGTTTTGCAGTAATTACGTAAAAATAAAATATTAACTATTGATTCATGGAGATGCAGGGCTGTACAACTGCTAATGGATACAGGTTGTACTAACGGTCTCATACCCTTAAACCATACAGAATTACTCGTACAGTTAAGATTTAATTATAGAACAAGCAAGTATATATGTAAGTTTGTCCCGAAATGAAGAAAAAATAATCAGAACTCTGAACTGAGTGGAATACGACTTATTGAAGCCGCATTTCCCGGAGGCTCGAGTCTCGAGGACGCTCGACTAAATGTTCTTATTACTAACACAGAAAGTTTCCATCTTGATATTAATTACATTTACAAATATTAAATCAAATGTTTTGAACCTATTCTTACACCATAATTTTACATAGTATATATAAAGTAACGTAAAGATGCATGCGCGCAAACGAATAATATAATACAATACCCTTAAACAAGAAATTAAACGCAATAATACGCGCTCACAGTGGCTAAAAATAGATCCGGCGACAAATATCGCTTCTGGCCGCCGGCGCACGCACGGGGAGCGAGGTATGGCGCGGGGGCGCGGTGCTCTGTCGGTTGAACAAGAATTTAACAAATTAAAGTTTTTTTAAAATATGCCGAGGCTGCCCCGCACGCTCAGCGGTGCTCTGCAGTCAGATGCGGTACACTGTTCCGCAGCCCGGCTGGCGGCGGCACGTGCTTAGACAAATTTAACAATCTTAATTGATTGAAGCATTTACATAATGGCCTACTATAGTTTAATAAGTGATAGATTGTATAATCGTAAAAATAAACGTAAGTATATAACAACATTACTTGGGAAATGCCTACGCACTTACCCACCTGCAGAGGCAAAAGGGTGGAGTTATGTCAGTTTCGCACCGGCTAAAGCCCATGGTGTTCCACCTTCGTCGCGTATGGCGGGGCCACGGGAACCCCTTTTCGCACACCTCCGCGACCCCGCCTGCGCTGGCCGGCAAGCCGGCCCTCCTTCGGGGAGGACATCCCCTCTCCACCCCTCTCTCCTGCAAGGCGCGCCGGAAAACGGACGCGCCTTCCATCATCGGCCTCCTCTGTGGGTGGGAAACGGACTCCCCGAGTCCCTTCCCCAGAGAACCATGGGGGCAAACTATGCGGCCGGATCGGTCTGCGGCTCCGCCGCCGACCGATGTTATTCGGCCCTACGCACTTAC
>JAGSMU010000612.1:0-36997 GCA_029286865.1 Teinopalpus imperialis
CCACCTGCAGAGGCAAAAGGGTGGAGTTATGTCAGTTTCGCACCGGCTAAAGCCCATGGTGTTCCACCTTCGTCGCGTATGGCGGGGCCACGGGAACCCCTTTTCGCACACCTCCGCGACCCGCCTGCGCTGGCCGGCAAGCCGGCCCCTCCTTCGGGGGAGGACATCCCCTCTCCACCCCTCTCTCCTGCAAGGCGCGCCGGAAAACGGACGCGCCTTCCATCATCGGCCTCCTCTGTGGGTGGGAAACGGACTCCCCGAGTCCCTTCCCCAGAGAACCATGGGGGCAAACTATGCGGCCGGATCGGTCTGCGGCTCCGCCGCCGACCGATGTTATTCGGCCGCGGAGGACAGAGAGGAGAGCGGCAACGAAACACCGACCTCCTCTTCCCCGCGGCCCTGCAACTTCCGCAATGCGGTGCGACCCCCGCGCGGGTCACGGAGGATGAGGAGCAGCAGCGCAACACCGACACTCCTCTCCGCGACTCCACGCACCTCGGCTACTGAGGGCGGGAGACGGCCTCGCTCGCCACACATCCGCCCCCGGCGATCCACCGACGCATCAAGGTAAGCTCATAAAGAGCCCGCAGGCAGCCACCTCAGGCCCGGCCCTCAAACCGCCGCCGACCGGCCATTTGGAGTTCCTCTTAAGCTTCACCGTGGGTGACCAAGCCACAGTTACTAAGCCCCCGCTACGACAAAGCGAGAACCCTTCGGGGGAACCTAACCTAACTAACCCTAACCTAACCTTTTTTTTTTTTTTTTTTACATGGGAAATGCCTACGCATACCCACCCTGCGGGGGCAAGGGTCGTTATGTCAGTTTCGCACCGACTAAAACCCCATGGTGTTCCTCCATCGTCGCGTATGGCAGAAAGGGTCACGGGAACGCTTTCGCACATCCGCGACCCGCCTGCGCCAGGCGGCCTTCTCCGGGGAGGACATCTCCCTCTCCACCCCTCCTGGCAGGGCGCGCCGGAACACGGTTGCGCCCTCCAGCCTCGGCCTCTCTGTAGGTGGGGAAGCGGACTCCCCGAGTCCGCGCCATGGGGGCCAGGAAGCCCCAACCCTGCGGCGGATCTGGTGTTGCGTCGCCGCCGACCAATGTTCGGCCGCGGAGGACGGGGAGGCGGCAGGTCGTACGCCCACTGAACCCGCGGCCCCACCACGGCCGCATCAGTGCGACCCCGCTTGAGTCGCGGAGGATAGGAGATACGCACCCTCCCTCCGCGACTCCGTCTCAGATGCGGAGGGTGGGGGCGACGATGCGCGGTACCGGTGCTAACAGTCCTCGCACCGCCACCCCATTCCCCGACTCCGCCTCGGCTGCGGATGGTGCGTAAGACAGCCTGCTCCGTCCATCCGCGCCCGCAGCCCACCGAAAACCGCGCATCAGGGTGGGCCCCAATATTACGCCAGACCGACCTCAAGGCCGACCTTAGGCGCCTTAGGCCGGCCATTTGGGATTCCTCTTAGCTTCACCGTGGTTAACTCCACCACGGTTACTAAGCCCCGCGTACGACAAAGCGGGAACCCTTCTTCGGGGAACCTAACTGCCTAACCTAACCTAACCTAACCTAACCTAACCTAACCTTTTTTTTTTTTTTTATATGGAAATGCCTACGCATGCACCCTGCGGGGCAAGGATTGGGTTATGTCGGACTCGCACCGACTAAAACCCCATGGTGTTCCACCTTTGTCGCGTATGCGGGGTTACGGGAACGCTTTCGCACACCCTCCGCGACCCGCCTGCGCTGGCCGGCAAGCCGGCCCTCCTTCAGAGTGATCCCTCTCCACCCCTTCTTCCTGCAAGGCGCGCCGGAACACGGACGCGCCTTCCATCTCGGCCTCCTGTAGGTGGGAAAAGGACTTCGAGTCCGCTCCCCCAGAGGCCATATGGGGCCAGGAAAGCACTAAGCCAACCCAGCCCCTTGCGGTGGATTCGGTCTGCGTCTACCCTCGCCGACCGATGTTCGGCCGCGGGAGGACAGGAGAGCGGCAACGAAACACCGTCACCCTTTCCCCGCGCCCCACCACAGCCGCATCATGCGGTGCGACCCCCGCTTGAGTCACGTGGAGGATAGGGAGAGCGGCAACGTAACACCGACACTTCCTCCGCGATTCCGCCTCGGTTACCGAGGGTGGAAGGCCTCGCTCCGCCACTTCCACCTCAGCAGTCCACCGGACACGCATCCGAGGTTAACTCATAAAGAGCTCACCTTGAGCAGCCGACTCGGGCCGGCCTCAGAGCGCCTTAGGCCGGCCATTTGGGTTCCTCTTAAGCTTCGCAGTGGTTAAGCTGCCGCCGGTTGCTAAAGCCCCGCTACGACGAAGCGGAACCCTTCGGGGGAGACCTTCAGCAACTTCGCCCTATGCCTAACCACTAACCTAACCTAACGCTTTTTTTATGTGGAAATGCCTGCGCATGCCCGCACAGGAGACGGGCTGGGTTAATGTGGACTCGCACCGACTAAAACCCCATGGTGTTCCACCTTCGTCGCGTATGGCGGGGTTGCGGGAACGCTTTCGCGCACCTCCGCGACCCCGCCTGCGCTGGCCGGCAAGCCAGCCTCATCCCGGGGGAGGACATCCCCTCTCCACCCTCTCCTGCAAGGCGCGCCGGGCGGTTGCCGCCTTCCATCGGCTTCCTCTGGCAGGTGGAAAGGACTTTCCCCAGGTCCGCCCGAAGGCCATGAGGGGCCAGAAAGCACTAATAGCCCAGCCCCTTGCGGCGGATCTGGTCTGCGGCTCCACCGCCGACCGATGTTCGACGCCGCGGAGGACAGGAGAGCGGCAACGAAACACCGTCGCTCCTCTTCCCCCGCTGGCCCCACCACAGCTTCCGCATCATGCGGTTCACGACCCCCGCGAGTCGCGGAGGGATAGGAGAGCGGCAGCGTAACGCACCGACGCTCCTCTCCTCCGCGACTCCGCCTCGGCTACTGAGGGTGGGGAAGGGCTGGCCTCGCTCCGCGCTTCCACCCCCAGCCAGTCCACCGACACGCCGGGGTTAACTCGCCAAAGGCTCTGGGCAGCCACCTCGAGCCAGCCTCCAGGCGCGGGCCGAGCCATTTGGGTTCCCTCTTGGCTTCACCGTGGGTGACCAAGCCCTGGTTACTAAGCCCCCGCTACGACAAAGCGAGAACCCTTCGGGGGGAACCCCTAACCTAACCTAACCTAACCTAACCTAACCTTTTTCGTGGGGAAAGTTTACGCATACCCGCCCCCGCGGGGACGAGGGCGGGTTAGCGTCGGACTCGCACCGACTAAAACCCCACGGTGTTCCATCGTTCATTCCGGTGCTGTGCATGCGGGTACGCTGTGAGCATTCTTCCGCGTGCACAGCTGGTGGCGGCCAGTTGTGTGGCCTCCGCGATTTGACTCCTGCGGGCAGGAGCGCGCGGGAACACCGGGCGTGCCCTCACCTCGCCACCGCATGAGCGACAGACTTCCCCGAGTCCATCACTGAGTCGGCAAGGGAATCGAGTATGCCTACGCTCTCCTCATCCCCTGCGGCGGCTGTGGAGGGGTCCCGGGGTCGTGGGACGGTTCCTCCTCCATCGGCTGGCTGGTCGGTTGCCGAGGTGGCAACGGGCGGACGGCCTTTCCCGCTCTTCTTTGACTGCGCAGAGCAGGCCTTCCTCCCATCCTGTGGTCCTGCTGGTTATGGCGACGCACACAGTACAACGCGGGGTAGCGGAGCACTGCGCCGCTTTGTGGCCAGGCTGACCACAGCGGAAGCAGAGCCCCCCGGTCGACCGCAGGCGCCGCACCCGAGCTCACATGACCCGCTTCAAGGCACGGAAGCACCTCTGAGGTGAGGGCTCCACCAGCTTGACCGCGATGCCACCAGGATACCATAGTGCCCGTCGGCTGCCACCTTTTGGCGGCAGCCACGGGGCACCGGACCCAGGCTATCCCGCGGCCTGCGGGCAAGATCTCGCTGCACTTCACAGCGTCCATGGGACAGCGCCGCCAGCCTCTCGTCACAGCCACCACTCTGCTGTGGCAGAGTCGGTCCAGACCGAGACCCGATCTCAGCTGCCTCGCCGGTCTGGATACCCGCACCTCTCGCTTGCCTGCCGCTGCGAGCACCTCGCTCAGCTTTTGTGCGAGGGCGTCCGCCTTTTTAGTCGTTGTTCGCGCCAGACCCGGTCGATTCTGAGCCCCGTGGCACAGATACGGAACCGCATTTCGGTACAAGGCCCGAGGGAGGCGAGGTTGATCTTCGCCTTCGCCTCGGTAATAACATGTCGATGTAGGTGACGCCCGCCGCCGAAGCCTCCGGGTTCCAGGGTCACCACCACAGCAGAGATCTTGGGGTGGCAATTTCACCGCCTTTGCGGGTTTGCCAACACCTTTAACCACCTTCCCACCCCTTGCGCCAGCTCCCCTTCACACTGCCACCGTAGTCCACGGTTCGCTCGTGGTGGACTGTGGTGCTGGTGGCAGAGGAGGGCCCCCAGCTGCCGTCTTCTGGCTCCGCTTTTCGAGCCCGTTCCGCTTTCCCCTTGGGTGCTTGGCAGCGGCACCCTGCAGCGACAGCCGGTTTAATTAGCCGCCTTAACAGGTGGTTTTGCGACAACTGGTGTCGGGCAGTACAGGCAGGACGAGGGACCGCACACCGCCTCCGATCTCCCATCCGCCGCCAGTGGAGGGCGAAGGCGCTTCGGGCAGGAGACGATCCTCCAGTTGCGTGAACCTGGCGTTGAAATCATTGACCCTTACTCCGGGTCAATGATCGAACGCACGAGCTCCCCTGCCTCGCTCCCTCTGTGTGTTGGCTTGCGCGAGTCCACCTGCATCCGCAGGTATGCCACCTCCTTCCTCAATTCGACACTTCGCCTTGAGGCGAGCGTTGTCCGCCTCCGGCCCCTGTCGTCTTCCTCTGGAGGTAACAGCGGCGCTGCAGAGTCTTCGTGGTCTCACTAACGGTTCTGGTAGCCTCCTTCAGCGCCTTCACCAGATGCCCTTTTAGTTTTGACCTTTGTGGCCAACATGGTGATGACGCCGACGCTGTCCTCAATCCTCTTTGTAGCCTGATGCTGGCTCGAAGTCGCCATCGTTCGACGACGACCCGGACAGGGTTGATATCCTGCCGGCACGGAGCTGACGAGACGACGCGGCGATGTCCGCCTCCGCCTCCAACCTCCTGGCTTCCCACCAACGCCATTTTCGCCTGGGCCGTCCCACATAATCGCCCGTTGTCGGAGGTCGTCCTCGACCTCTCTTGGCAGATGTTGTGCCTTGGCTGCGTCCCTCCGTTTGGCCTGCCGACCGCTGCCGATGCCCGCGTCCTGAAGGACGTTTCTTCCTTTGTATGTCCGTTCATTGAATGACCTCTACGCTGAGCATAGAGTCACTCGTGTCAGTCATCAATTGGGTCCATTTCCGTCATGCCTTTTGCTTGGTTTTAATTTTTCCATTTTGATTCCCAATGATTGTGGACGAATATAAAGTCGACCCCGGTTACGCCATTCCGAGGGCAAGGCTACATACTGTGGGGGTCAGCCTGGTACCCACAGGTTTCAAGACTTCTCGTTCGATTATTTTATAGAGGTTTACTCTCCGTGGCCGGCCAATTAAGGTAAGCCCTCCGCTCCGCTGCACTTCGATCGTACCCCATTATCGTCAACACTGGGGTCTTGACGAAAAGTACAGCGGGTTACGGCGCGCTGGGGCATTTCGACGTAACTCCCCAGTTTGATTTGCCGAAGCCTGGCGGCAGTGTAAGTGCACACCGAGCCCGTCCTCCACTATGAGCATTAGGCACTGGAAACGATATATCGTCACCAGTTCCACACTAATTATCATTTGTTGCCTTCCCCGGATACAGAAATCAAGGGAAATGCAACTCCCACAACGCTTCGACGGTTGAGTGCCCGGCGGCAGTAAAAGCGCACACCGAGCCCGTCCCCACACTGTGAACATAAGGCACTGCCAACGACGTATCGCCACCAGTTCCCAATGCACACCATTTTTGTTGCCTTTCCCCGGATACTTTGATCAAGGAGAAGAACCTCGCATTGGGTACCAGAACGACGTATCGTCACCAGTGCCCAATGTGCACCATCATTCGGTTGCCTTTTCCTCCTGGATATAAAATCAAGAGGAAATGTAACCCCCCTACACCTGCAGTGCTCCTCCGCTTATCAGTGAGGGACACGCAGAGCAGCTATCCCCCTGTCAGAACATTCGCCACTGGCAACAACGTGTCATCACCAGTGCCCAGGGTGCACTGTCCCGGCGTTGCCTTTCCGGATACAATAGTATCAAAGGGAAATTCAACAACCAGGCACTCGGAGGAGGTTTTCTGACGTGGCACCCAACCTAACCTAACCTAACCTTTTAGCGTGGGGAAATGTTTACGCATACCTGCCCCTGCAAGTGGGGACGAGGGCGGGTTATGTCGACTCGCACCGACTAAAACCCCACGGTGTTCCTTCGCTCCACCCAAGTACTGTGCATGCGGGTACGCTGTGAGCATTCTTCCGCGTGCACAGCGGCGGCGGCCAGCTGTGTGGCTCCGGCAGACTTTTGCTTCCTGTGTTGAGAGCGCGCGGGAACACCGGGCGCGCTTCACCTCGCTGACTCATACGAGCGACAGACTTCCCCGAGTCCATCACTGAGTCGTGCGGGGAATCGAGTATGCCTACGCTCTCTCATCCCCTGGTGGCGGCGCTGTGGAGTGGTCCCGTCTCGGGACGCTTCCTCCTCCATCGGCTGGCTGGTCGGTTGCCGAGGTGGCAACGGGCGGACCGGCCTTTCTCGCCTTGGAAGGCGCGTTGCAGGCCTTCCCCCCATCCTGTGGTCCGCCGGTTTCTTAGCGGCGACGCACACGGCACAACGCGAGTAGCGAGCACTGCGCCGCCTTTGCGGCCAGGCGCTGACCACAGCGACAGCACAACTCCCCCGGTCGGTGCGTCGCACTGAGCCCCTCACGTGTCCCGGGCCCAAAGCAGCGGAAACACCTCAGAGAGGTGAGGGCTCTACGAGCTTCACCTCGGCCACCACCCACGAGATCATCAGACGTCCCCGGCGGCCACCTTTTTGGCAGCAGCCACGGGACACCGAACCCAGGTTATCCTGAGGCCTGCGGGATACCGCAGGACCTCGCTACACTTAATGGTGTCCTGGGACAGTCGCCAGCCAACGAAACAGCCGCCACCACTTCCCTCCCACCGAGACCGAGTCATCACACCGGACACTTTTATCTCGGCGGTCTTTGCCGGTCTTGGAGTAACCGGACCGCTTTGCCCGCTGCGGTGAGAACCTCCTCAACTTCTGAGCGAGGGCGTTCGCCTTGTCACTGCTGTTCGCGCCGGGGATCTCTCGAAGCCCGAGCCCCTGTGGCGCAGATGTGGAAACGCATCTGCGGTCCCAAGGGCGGCGAGGCTTATTTTCGCCTTCGCCTCGGTGATCACCTCAATGGTGGTGACGCCCGCTGCCGCAGCCTCCGGCTCCAGTGTAACCACCACAGCGGACGATCGTGGAGTCGCGTGATCTTGATCGGTCTCGGTGCGGGTATGCCGACCCTTCACCGGTTTCCCACCTTCTTTTGGCCCTTCTTCTTCACCACCGTCGTCCATGGTTTCTCTACGGACTGCGGCAACGGTGGCAGAGGAAGGGACTCAGTTGCCGTCTTTGGCCTCTTCGCGGCCTTGCTCAACCTTCCCTTAGATGCTTGGGCCACAGAAGACCCCGCTATAGCCGGCTTAATAAATTCCGGCGCCTTTACAGGCGGCTTTGCAGGAGCCGGTGCCCGGAAGGCAGGCTGGACGGTGGACCGGGCACCTCACATCTCGGCTCTTGTCCGCCAGTGATGGCGAAGACGCTTCCGGAAGGAGACGGTCCTCCAGTGCGGTTAACGTCCTGGCGTTGGCTGACCCCACCTGGTCAATGATCGAACGCGCTAACTCCTTTTCCTGCTCCCTCGGCTTGTTGGGTAGGCCGGTCAATTTGCATCCGCAAGTAGGCCACCTCCTTCCCTCAATTCTGATACTTCGCCTGGAGTCGAGCGTTGTCCGCCTGCAGCTTCCTCGTCTCTTCCGAGGTATTGTAGCGTTGCTGCAGAGTCTTAGCGGTCTCTCGCTTACGTTCTCTGCAGCCTCCTTCAGCGCCTTCACCAGATGCCCCTTTAGGTTTTTCGACCTGTGGCCACCATGGAGATGACCGCCGACGCTGTCCTTTCATCCTCTTTGTGCCCGATGCCGTGGCTCGAAGTCGCCATCGTTGGACGACGACTCCGACAGGGTTGACTGCCGGCGCGGGAGCTGACGGTGACGAGGCGATCTCTGCCCGCCCCCAACCTCCTCCTCTCCTTGCCTCCACCAACGCCATTTTTGGCCTGGGCAAGCCCCCACATACTGCCTGCCAGTTGGAGGCCGCCCTCGACCTCTCTTGCAGTCGCAATCATGCCCTTCCCGATCTTTTCCTCCTGGCCTATCGCCAAACCATCATCAATCTCAGCGTCCTTAGAAGGACGTTTCTCCTGCTACTATCCTCCTTCGTCGATTGACTCTACGCTAAGCATAGAGTCGCTCGTGTCGTCGTCACCATTCCACCCTCAAGTTTTTGTTTTTGAATTGCCGTCTTACATCTGTTCCCAATGATTACAGGACGAAGTAAAGGTCGTATCCCCGGTGACGCCTATTCCGGTGACAAGTATACATACTGTGGGGTCGCCTGGTACCCACAGGTTTTTAAGACTTCGCTGTCTGATTTTTTTATAGAGATTTCTACCCTCGCGGGCCGGCCAGTTAAGGCAAGCCCTCCGCCCACTGCACTGACGTACCCCATTATCGTCAACACTGGGGTCTTTGACGAAAGTACAGCGGGTTACGGCGCGCTGGGAGAGCCGACGTAACTCCCCAGTTTTTGACGGTTGAATGCTCCGGCGGCAGTGTGGAGTGCACACCGAGCCTCGTCCTCCACTATGAGCATAGGCACTGGAAACGCGATATATCGTCACCAGTTCCTGCATTACTCCACTATCATTTGTTGCCTTTCCCCCGATACAGAAATCAAGGAGAAATGCAACCTCCCACAACGCCGACGGTTGAGTGCCCGGCGCCAGTAAAAGGCACACCGAGCCCGTCCTCACACTGTGCGCATTAGGCACCGTCAACGACGTATCGCCACCAGTTCCCAATGCACACTTTCATTTTGCTGCCTTCCCCGGATAGATCAAGGAGAAATGCAATCCTTTCATCGCATTGGGCACTGAGAACGACGTATCGCTCAGTTCCAATGCGCACTATCGTTCGGTTGCCTTTCCTCCGGGATATGAAAACAAGAGGAAATGTAACCCCTGCCACTCCGCAGTGCCTCCGCTTATCAGAGGGACACGCAGAGCAGCAATCCCCCCCGTCAGAACATTCGCCACTGGCAACAACGTGTCATCACCAGTGCCTTAGGGTGTAATTGTCCGTCCCGGCGTTGCCTTTCCCCGGATACAATAGTATCAAAGGGAAATTCAACGACCAGGCACTCGAGGAGGTTTCTTCGACGTGGCACCCCAACCTAACCTAACCTTTTTCGTGGGAAATGCCTACGCATACCCGCCCCCGTGATCGAGAAGTGGTTATGTCGGACCTGCACCGACTAAAACCCCACGGTGTTCCATCGCTCCACCCAGTTGCATGCGGGCACGCCAGGAGTACCTTCCGCGTGCACAGCAGCCGGTGGCGGCCAGTTGTGTGGCCTCGGCAGATTTGACCTGTAGTTGAGAGCGCGCGGAACACCGGGCGCGCTCTCACCCGCCAGGGACTCATACGCGAGCGACAGACCCCCGAGCCCATCACTCGAGTCGTAGCGGGGAATCGAGTATGCCTACGCTCTCTCCCTCATCACCTTCTGCGGCTGTGGAACCGGGGTCGTGTGTGGGACGGTTCCTCCCTCCATCGGCGCTGGCTGCTCTGCTTGCCGAGGTGGTGAAACGGGCGGACCGGCCTTTTCCCGCCTACCTGCGCAGAGCAGGCCTCCTCCCATCCTGTGGTCCGCTGGTTTTCTGGCGGCGACGCACACAGCAATGTAACGCGGGCAAAGCGGGAGCGCCTGCGCCGCTTTGTGGCCAGGCTACCACAGCGGGAAGCAGAGCCCCCGGTCGACCGGTGGCGCCGCACTGAGCTCCTCACATGGCCCGCTTCGGGCATCATCGGAAGCACCTCAGAGGTGAGGCTCCACCAGCTTGACCGCGGACGCCACCCAGGATACCGAGCAGCGCCCGTCGGCTGCCACCTTTTGGCGGCAGCCGGGCACCGGACCCAGGCTATTCCAAGGCCTGCGGGATAACGCAGGATCTCGCTGCACTTCACAGCCTTGGGACAGCCGCCAGCCTTGTCACAGCTGCCACTACTCCTTGCGCAGAGTCATTCCAGACCGGAGACCTTGACTGTAGCAGTCTTCAAGCCGGTCTGGATATTCGCACTGCTTGCCCGCCGCTGCTGGGGCACTTCGCTCGCTTTTAGCGAGGGCGTCCGCCTTTTAGTCGCTGTCTGCGCCAGGATTAAACATTCGAGCCCCGGCGCAGATGCGGAAACGAGCCTGCTTTCGCTACCGAGGAGCCAGGCCGATCTTGGCCTTCGCCCCAGTAATAACCTTCTATGTAGGTGTCACGCCGAAGCCTCCCTGGCCTAGGTCACCACCACCGCAGATCCGGAGGGCAATTTTCACCGCCTCTCTTTGCGGGTTTGCCAAAACACTCTGGACCGCCTTCCTCCTGTTAGGTTCTTCCCCACCGTAGTCCACGGTACGTCAGTGGACTGTGGTGCTGGTGGTAGAGGGGATGGGCCTCAGCTGCCGTCTTCTGACTCCGCTGAGCCCGCTCCGCTTTGGGTGTTTACAGCGGCACCTGCAGCGAGCACAGCCGAGCGAACACTAGCCGCCTTGACAGGCGGTTTTGCGACAACCGGTGCCCGCGTAGGGCAGGACGAGGGGACCGGGCACTGCCTCCGGTCTCCTCATCCGCCGCCAGTGGAGGGCGAAGGCGCTTCGGCAGGAGACGATCCTCCAGTTGCGAACTTGGCGTTGATCATTGACCTACCTGTCAATGATCGAACGCACGAGCCCTCCCTTGCCCGCTTCCTCTGTGTGTTGGTTGGGCGCGTGTCCACCTCGCATCCGCAGGTATGCCACCTCCTTCCTCAACTCCGACATTCGCCTTTGGAGGCGAGCGTTGTCCGCCTGCAGCTTTGTCGTCTCCTCGAGGTGGCCAGCGGCGCTGCAGAGTCTTAGTGGTCTCATCACCGCCCTGCAGCCTCCTTCAGCGCCTTCACCCAGATGCCCTTCAGGTTCTTAGACCTTGAGGCCACCATGGAGATGACGCCGACGCTGTCCTCAATCCTTTGTAGCTCCGCTGATGCCAGCTCGAAGTCGTCATCGTTCGATGTCGACTCCGACAGGGTTGATATCCTGCCGGCACGGAGCGACGAGACGACGCGGCGGCTGTCCGCCTCCGCCTCCAACCTCTCCTCCTCCCTCCTGGCTTCCACCAGCGCTATTTTAGCCTGGGCCAGTCCCACGTACTGCTCGTTGTCGGAGGTCGCCCTCGACCTCTCTTGGCAGATGTTGTGCCTTGCTGCCTCTATTAAAGGCGTCCTGTTAGAGGACCTCTGTTGATTAGCCGCGTCCTTAGAAGGACGTTTTCTTGATCCCCGTCCAACCCCACCCATTGCCGTCATATATTTGTTTGTTTTATTTTCCATACTGTTCCCACGATTGTGGACGATATGTGCTATCGACCCCCGGGTTACTATTCCGAGGGCAAGGCTGGCATACTGTGGGGCCGCCTGGCACCCACAGGTTTTAAGACTTCGCTGTCTGATTATTTTATAGGCTCCTCGCGGGCCGGCCAATTAAGGTAAGCCCTCCGCTCCGCTGCACTTCGACGTACCCCATTATTATCGTCAACACTGTCTTTGACGAAAGTACAGCGGTTACGGCGCGCTGGGAGAGCCGACGTAACTCCCCAGTTTTGAACGGTTGACGCCCGGCGCGTGAGTGCGCACCGGAGTCCCGTCCTCCACTATGAGCATTAGGGCACTGAAACGATATATCGTCACTCAGTTCCTAATACCACCATCATTTGCTGCCTTTCCCCCGGATACAGAAATCAAGGGAGAAACGCAACCTCCCACAACGCTCGACGGTTGAGCGCCCGGCGGCAGTAAAAGCGCACACCGAGCCTGTCCTCATTAATTGTGAAAGCATTAGGGCACCGCCAAATGACGTATCGCCACCAGTTCCAAATGCACACCTCATTTTGTTGCCTTTCCCCGGATACTTTGATCAAGGAGAAATGCACCTTCATCTTTCGCATTGGGCACTGAG
This sequence comes from Teinopalpus imperialis, assembly GCA_029286865.1. Lineage (NCBI taxonomy): Eukaryota > Metazoa > Arthropoda > Insecta > Lepidoptera > Papilionidae > Teinopalpus > Teinopalpus imperialis. The sequence continues at coordinate 12,330 of JAGSMU010000612.1, forward strand.
AACGACGTATCGTCACCAGTGCCCAATGCAATATCATCATCGGTTGCCTTCCTCCGATATGAAAAATCGTGCGAAATGTAGCTTCTGCCAATTCAGGCTGTGCCCTCCGCTATCAGGAGGGGACACGCAGAGCAGCTATCCCCCCAGTCAGAACATTCGCCACTGGCAACAACGTGTCATCACCAGTTCAGCGCATTGTCCCGGCGTTGCCTTTCCCCGGATAATAGTATCAAAGGGAAATTCAACGACAGTAAGCAATTCCTCGAGGAGGTTTTCTGACGTGGCACCCCAACCTAACCTAACCTTTCGTGGGGAAATGCCTACGCATACCACCCCTGCGACGAGGGCGGCTATGCCGGACTTGCACCGACTAAACCCCACGGTGTTCCTTCGTTCACTCAAGTACTGCGGGTATCGCTGTGAGCATTCTTCCGCGTGCACAGCAGGTGGCGGCCAGTTCTGTGGCCCCGCAGTTGTGACCTGTGTTGAGAGCGCGGGAACACCGCGCGCTCTCTCACCTCGCTGACTCGTGTTGGAGCGGCAGACCTCCCCGTGTCCATCGCTTCCAGTCGTAAGGGGAATTGACTACGCCTTACGCTTCACCTTTTCCCCTCTCTTGCGGCGGCTGTGGAGTGGTCCCAGGGTCGGGACGCTTCCTCCTCCATCGGCTGGCTGGTCGGTTGCCGAGGTGGCAACGGGCGGACTGCCTTTTTCCGGCTTTGAAGGCGCTTTGCAGGCCTTCTCTCCCCCATCCTATGGTCCGCCGAAAGTTTAGCGGCGACGCACACGTGGCAATAACGCGGGTAAGTGGAGCACTGTGCCGCCTTTGTGGCCAGGTTGACCACAGCGGCAGCACAGCTCCCCCGGTCGATCGGTGCGTCGCACTGAGCCTCCTCACGTGTCCCGGCCTCGAAACAGCGGAAACGTCCCTTAAGAGGTGAGGGTTCCACGAGCTTCACCTCGCCGCCACCCATGAAATATTCGCTGGCAGCCACCTTTTTGGCGGCAGCCACGGGGCACCGGACCCAGGCCATCCCAAGGCTCCTCCGGATATCGCAGGACCTCGCTGCACTTTGGCAGCGTCCTTGGGACAGCCGCCAGCTCGTTACCGCCGCAATTACGTCCTCTGCTGTGGTGTAGAGTCATCCAGACCGGATACCTTTGACTTCTGCAGTCTCGCCGGTCTGGACACTCGCACTTGTTTGCCCGCTGCCGCGTACCTCGCTCAGTTTTTGTTGTATGTCCGCCTTAGTTTTCGCTGTCTGCGCCAGGATTTCGAACATCTGAGCCCCTCGTGGCGCAGATGCGGAAGCGCATCCTCAAAGTACCGAGGGAGGTTAGGCTTATTTTCGCCTTCGCCTCGGTAATTACGTCAATATATGTTACGCCCTTTGCCGCAGCGTCCTCAGGCTCCAGGGTCACAACCACAGCAGAGGATCGCGGAGTCGCAATTTTAACCGCCCTTGGTTTGCTAACAAGTTGCTTCGTCTTCCTCCCTTGTTTTGAGCTCCCTTCCTGGCCACCGTAGTCCAGGGTTGTTCCATGGACTCAGCAGTGCAGGGGTTGGGACTCCGCTGCCCTCTTTGGACCTCCTTTACAGGCTCACTTGCTCCTTTTGGGGCGCTTCGGGGCCACAGTGACCCCAGCGACAACCGATTTGATCGCTGGCCGCCTTAACAGGCGGTTTTGCTTTAGCCGGTGTCTGGAAGGCGAAGATAATTGAGATACCGGGCAATGCTTCCGGCCTCTTTGTCGGTCGCCAATGGGGCGGAGGCGCTTCTCCGGCAGGAGGCGGTCCTCCAGGGCGGCAAATTGGCGTTGGATCATTGACCCCACCTATCAGCCGATCGAGCGCACGAGCTCCTGCCCGCTCCCTCGGTTTGTTGGCTGGGCCGGTTCGTTTGCATCCGCAGGTCAGCCACCTCCTTCCTCAGCTGCGACACTTCACCTTGTGGCGAGCATTATCTGCCTGCAGCTTCCGGGCGCGTCTCTCGTCTGAGGTGGCCAAACGTCGCTGCAGAGTCTTGGTAACCTCGCTGACGTTCTCTGCAGCCTCTTTGAGCGCCTTCACCCAGATGCCCTTCAGGTTCTTCGACCTTGTTGCAACCATGGTGATGACGCCCACGCTGTCCTCTACCCTCTTTGCGGCTCCGATGCCGGCTCGAAGTCGCCATCGTTGGACGACGACTCCGACGGGGTTGACTTCCTGCCGGCGCGGGTTTGACAGGCTGTCGGGGCGATCTCTGCCTCGCCTCCAACCTCTCCTCCTCTCTTTTGCCTCCACCAACGCCATTTGGCTGGGCAAACCCCACATACTCGCCTGTGGTTGGAGGCCACCCTCGACCTCTCTTTTGACAGTCGCAACCGTACCCGTCCCGATCTTTCCCTTCCTGGCCTGTCGCCAGACCATCATCAATCTCTGCGTCGCTTAGAGGGACGTTTCCTCCTACTTCACTATCCTCCTCTCATCGATTGACTCCACGCTTAGCATAGAGTCGCTCATTAATAAATCATCACTGTCAATCCTCCAGGTTTTTGTTTTCAATAGCTCTTATCTGTTCCCACGATTTAGGACGAAGTAAGGTCGGTCCCGGGGTGACGCCCTATTCCGGTGACAAGGCTACATACTGTGGGGGTCGCCTGGTACCCACAGGTTTTAAGACTTCGCTGTCTGATTTTTATAGAGATTTGCTCCTCGCGGGCCGGCCAGTTAAGGCAAGCCCTCCGCTCCACTGCACTTCGACATTACCCCATTATCGTCAACACTGGGTCTTTGGCGAGTACAGCGGGTTACGGCGCGCTGCTGGGGAGCCGACGTAACTCCCCAGTTTTTGACGGTTGAATGCCCGGCGGCGGTGTGAGTGCACACCGGACCCGTCCCACCACTATGAGCATTAGGCTGGAAACGATATCGTACCGGTTCCTAATACCCACCATCATTTGTTGCCTTTCCCCGGATACAGAAATCAGGAGAAATGCAACCTCCCACAACGCTCGACGGTTGGAGTGCCCGGCGGCAGTAAAAGCGCATACCGAGCCGTCCCCACACTGTAGCATTGGGCACTGCCAACGACGTATCGCCACCAGTTCAAATGCACCCTCATTTTGTTGCCTTTCCCCGGATACTTTGATCAGGGGAGAAATGCAACCTCGCGTGGGCGCACAACGGAACGACGTATCGTCACCAGTGCTTAATGCCTCATTCGGTTGCCGTTCCTCTGGATATGGAAATCAAGAGGAAATGCAACCTCTCCCGCTATTGCCCTCCGCTTATCAGAGGGACACGCAGAGCAGCTATCCCCTGTCAGAACATTCGCCACTGGCAACAACGTATCATCACCGGTGCCCGGGTGCACCGGCCCGGCGTTGCCTTTCCCCGGATACAATGAGTATCAAAGGGAAATTCAACGACCAGGCACTCGAGGAGGAGTTTTTCTGACGTGGCACCCCACCCCAACCTAACCTTTTTTTTTTTTTTTTTTTTTTTTTTCGTGGGGAAATGCCTACGCATACCCGCCCCGCGGTGAGGGCGGAATTTATGTCGGACTCGCACCGACTAAAACCCACGGTGTTCCTTCGCTCCACCAGAAGTACTGTGCATGCGGGTACGCTGTGAGCATTCTTCCGCGTGCACAGCGGGTGGCGGCCAGTTGTGGCCCCGGCAGACTTGGCCCTGTTTCGAGGCGCGCGGGAACACCGGAGCGCGCTCTCACCTCGCTGACTCATGTTGAGCGACCAGACCTCCTTGTCCATCGCTCGAGTCGTAAGGGGAAATCAGGTAACACGCTCACCTTTCCCCTGCGGCGGCTGTGGAATGGTCAGGGTCGACCTTCTCCTCATCGGCTGGCTGGTCGGTTGCCGAGGTGGCAACAGGCGGACTGGCCTTTCCCGGCAGCAGAGGCGCATTGCAGGCCTTCCCCATTCTGTGGTCCGCCGGTTTCTTTGCGGCGACGCACACGGCACAACGCGGGGTAGCGGAGCACTGCGCCGCCTTGTGGCCAGGTTGACCACAGCGACAGCACAACTCCCCGGTCTGTGATCGGTGCGCGTCGCACTGAGCCTCACGTGTCCGCCTCGAAACAGCGGAAACACCTCAGGGTGAGGGCTCTACAGGCTCCACCTCGGCCACCACCCACGAGACCATCGGGCGATCCTGCGGCAGCCACCTTTTGGCAGCAGCCACGGGACCCCGCCGAACCCAGGCCATCCGGGGCCTGCGGGATACCAGGACCTCGCTACATAATGGAGTCCTTTCGGACGATCCTTGAAAGCCAACGAAACAGCCGCCACCACTTCCTCCACCGAGACCGAGGTCATCAAGACCGGACACTTTTATCTCGGCGGTCTTTGCCGGTCTTGAGACCCGGACCGCTTTGCCGCTGCGGTGAGAACCTCCCTCTTCTGAGGCAGGGGCGTCTGCCTTGTCCCCGCTTTGTCTGCGCCGGGGATCTCGAACATTCGAGCCCCTGTGGCGCAGATGCGGAAGCTTATCTCGGTTATCGAGGGTGGCGGGGTTTATTTTCGCCTTCGCCTCGGTGATCACCTCAATGTAGGTGACGCCGCTGCCACAGCCTCCGGCTCCAGTGTCACCACCACGGCGGACGATCGTGGAGTCGCGATCTTGACCGGTCTCGGTGCGGGTTGCCGGGACCCTTCACCGGTTTCCACCCTTCTTTTGGCCCTTCTTCACCACCGTCGTCCATGGTTTACTCGCCGGACTGCGGCAACGGTGAGGTCGAGACTCAACAATTTTTCTTCTTTGGGCCCTCAGCGGGCTTCGGTCCTCCTTGGTGATCTTCGTGGCCCCAGGGCCCGACAGCCGGCTTAACGCTGGGCGCAGCACAGGCAGCCTGCGGTAACCGGTGCCCGAAGTCGATGGGCTGGGCGAAGGACTGGGCAACGCTTCCGATCTCTTATCAGCCGCCAATGATGGTGAGAGACTCTTCTCCGGAAGGAGACGGTCCTCCAATGCGGCGAACCTGGCGTTGATCAGTGACCCCACCTGGTCAATGATCGAACGTCTCCTCTCTTCCTGCTCCCTCGGCTTGTTGGGTGGGCCGGTCAATCTGCATCCGTAAGTTGGCCCACCTCTTTCCTCCAGTTGTGATACTTCGCCCTGGAGGCGAGCGTTGTCCGCCTGCAGCTTTCTCGTCTCTTCCGAGGTACAGCGTTGCTGCAGAGTCTTAGCGGTCGCTTACGTTCTCTACGGCCTCCTTCAGCGCCTTCACCCAGATTAACGCTAGGTTCTTTGAATACTTTTGGGCTTTCATGGAGATGACGACGCCGACGCTATCCTCGATCACTCTTTTGCAGCTCCGATGCCGGCTCGAAGTCGCCATCGTTCGACGACGACTCCAGACAGGGGTTGATTTCCTGCCGGCGCGGAGCTGACGGAGACGATGAGGCGATCTCTGCCTCCGCCTCCAACCTCTCCTCCTCTTTTGCCTCCACCAACGCCATTTTGGCCTGGAGCTGACCCACATACTCGCCTGTAGTTGGGCCGCCCTCGGCCTCTTGACGAGTCGCAACCGGCGCCGCCGATCTTTCCCTTCTGGCTATCGCCAGACCATCATCAATCTCTGCGTCCTTAGAAGGACGTTTTTTTTCCTCCCTGCTACTATCCTCCTCTCATCGATTGACTCCACAGCAGCATAGAGTCGCTCGTGTCGTCATCACTGTGAATCCTCAGGTTTTGTTTTCAATAAGCTCCTTATCTGTTCCCACGATTTAGGACAGAAGTAAAGGTCGGTCCCGGGTGACGCTATTCCGGTGACCCAAGGCTACATATGCTGTGGGGTCGCCACCATGGTACCCACAGGTTTTAAAACTTCGCTGTCTGATTTTTATAGAGATTTACTCCTCGCGGAGCCCGGCCAGTTAAGGCAAGCCCTCCGCTCCACTGCACTTCGACGTACCCCATTATCAGTGTCGCCGCTGGGGTCTTTGACGAAAGTACAGCAGATTGCAGCGCGCTGGGGAGCCGACGTAACTCCCCAGTTTTGACGGTTGAATGCCCGGCGGCAGTGGTAGGTGCCGCACCGGACCCGTCCACCGCACTATGAGCATTAGGCACTGGAGCGATATATCGTCCGCAGTTCCTATTACCCACCATCATTTGTTGCCTTTCCCCGGATGCAGAAATCAAGGAAGAAATGCAGCCTCCTAACGCTCGACGAAGGATTTGAGTGCCCGGCGGCAGTAAAAGCGCATACCAGGCCGTCCCCACACTGTGAGCATTAGGCACTGCCAACGACGTATCGCCACCAGTTCCGATGCCTCATTTCCCCGGATGATACTTTGATCAGGAGAAATGCAACCTCGCGTGGAGCTGAAGACGACGTATCGTCGCAGTGCCCAATGCACTTTATCGATTCGGTGCCGTTCCTCTGGATATGGAAATCAAGAGGAAGTAGCCCTGCCATCGCTGTGCCCACTCAGCATCAGAGGGACGCAGGGAGCAGCTATCCCCCTGTCAGAACATTCGCCACTGGCAACAACGTATCATCACCAGTGCCCAGAGTTTTCAGCCCGGCGTTGCCTTTCCCCGGATACAATGGTATCAAAGGGAAATTCAGCGATACGGGCACTCGAGGAGGTTTTCTGACGTGGCACCCCACCCCAACTAACCTTTTTTCGGTGAGGGAAATGCCTACGCATACCCGCCCACTTGAAGTGGAGGCGGGTTATGTCGGACTCGCACCGACTAAACCAGGCAACCTTCGCTCCACCCAAATTACTGTGCATGCGGGTACGCTGTGTGAGCATTCTTCCGCGTGCTTTGGCGGGTGGCAGCCAGTTGGTGGCCCCGGCAGACTTGGCCCTGTTTCGAGCGCGCGGGCACCGGGCGCTCTCACCTCGCTGACTCATGTTGAGCGACAGACCTCCCCTTGTCCGTCGCTCGGCGGTCGTAAAGGAAATCAGTACGCTTACGCTCTCACCTTTCCCCTGCGGCGGCTGTGGAATAGTCCCAGGGTCGTGGGACGCTTCACTCCTCCATCGGCTGGCTGGTCGGTTGCCGAAGGTGGCAACGGGCGGACTGGCCTTTTCCGGCAGCAGAGCGCATTGCAGGCCTTCCCCATTCTGTGGTCCGCCGGTTTCAGGCGCGTTTGACGGTGGCGGGCACTGCACGCCGCCAGCAGGTTGACCACAGCGACAGCACAACTCCCCGGTCGATCGGTGCGTGCCACTGGGCCTCACGTGTCCGCCTCGAAACAGCAGAAACACCTCCAGAGGTGAGGGGCTCTACCGAGCTCACCTCGGCCACCACCGAGACCATCAGACGTCCTGCGGCAGCCACCTTTTTGGCAGCAGCCACGGGACCGCCGAACCCAGGCCATCCCGGGGCCTGCGGGATATACCAGGACCTCGCTACATATAATGGAGTCCTGGGACTGATCGCCAACCGGCGGCAGCCGCCACCGCTTCCTCACGGACCGAGTCATCAAGACGGGCGCTTTATCTCGGCTTTTGCCCGGTCTTGAGACCCGGACCGCTTTACCCGCTGCGGTAGGAATATCCCTCAACTTCTGAGCGGGGCGTCTGCCTTAATCCCCGCTGTCTTGCGCCGGGGATCTCGAACATTCAGGCCTGTGGCGCAGATGCGGGAAGCGCATCTCGGTTATCCCGAGGGTGGCGGGATTTATTTTCGCCTTCGCCTCAGTGATCACCTCAGTGACGCCCGCTGCCACAGCCTCCGGCTCCAGTGTCACCACCACAGCGGACGATCATTGAGTCATGATCTTGACCGATCTCGGTGCGTTTACCAGGACCTTCGCCGGTTTCCACCCCTTCTTTTAGCCTTCTTCACCACCGTCGTCCATGGTTGCTCTACGGACTGCGGCAACGGTGGCAGAGGTCGGATAACAATTTTCTTCTTTAGGCCCATCAGCGGACTGGTCCTCCTTGGTGATCTTCGTATTTAGAACCCCGCGACAGCCGGCTTAACGCTTCAGGCGCCTTTACAGGCAGCCTGCGGTAACCGGTGCCAGAGATCGATGGGCTGGAGCGAAAGGACTGAGCAACGCTTCCGATCTCGCCAGCCGACGCCAATGATGGGCGAGCTCTTCTCCGGAAGGAGACGGTCCTCAGTGCGGCGAACTGGCGTTGATCGTGTTACCTGGTCAATGATCGAACTTGTCACTAACTCCTCTCTTCCTGCTCCCTCGGCTTGTTGGGTGGGCCGGTCAATCTGCATCGTAAGTTGTACCTCTTTTCCTCAGTTGTGATACTTCGCCCACCAGGTGACGTTGTCCGCCTGCAGCTTTCTCGTCTCTTCCGAGGTACAGCGTTGCTGCAGAGTCTTAGCGTTCGCTTGCGTTCTCTGCAGCCTCCTTCAGCGCCTTCACCCAGATGCCTTCCAGGTTCTTCGACCTTTGGGCCACCATGGAGATGACATGACATCCTCGATCCTCTTTGCAGCTCGATGCCGGCTCGAAGTCGCCATCGTTCGACGACGACTCCGACAGGGTTGATTCCTGCCGGCGCGGAGCTGACGGTGATAAGGTGATCTCTGCCTCGCCTCAACCTCTCTCCTCTCTCTAGCTTCCACCAACGCCATTTTGGCCTGGGCAAGACCGACGTACTCCCCAGGTCGTTTGGGGTCGTCCGCGACCTCGTTGGCAGATGTTGTTGCCTTTCCCGACCACTTCCCGCATCTTGGCCCATCGCCGGACCAACTCCGATATCTGCGTCGCTGAAGGACGTTTCCTCCCTTATATCCTTCTCTCATCGAGTGACTCGCTAAGCATAGAGTCGCTCGTATCGTCATCACTATCCGCCCCTGCATCTTGAAATTTGTTTGCTCATATTAGTACCCACGGTTTGGACGAAAACGGTCGACCCAGGTTACACGCCTTTCCGGGGGCAGAATACATACTGTAGGGGCGTCCGGTACCTGGGTTTTAAGACTTCGCTGTCTGATTTTTATAGAGATTTACTCCTCGCGGGCCGGCCAATTAAAGGCAAGCCACTCCCGCTCCCTTGCGCTTCGACGTACCCATAATCGTCAACGCTGGGGTCTTTGAAGAAAATTACAGCGGAGTTACTGACGTGCTAGGAGAGCCGACGTAACTCTGATTTTGGACGGTTGGATGCCCGGCGGCGGTAATCAGTGCACACCGAGCCCGTCCACTCCACTATGAGCATTAGTCACTGAAAACGATATATCGTCGCCAGTTCCCACAATACCCACCATCATTTGTTGCCTTTCCCCGGATACTTTGATCAAAGGGAATGCAGCCTCCACCCGCATTGGGCCTTGAGGAACGACGATATCGTCAGCATTTCCCAATGCTCGCACCATCGTTCAGTTGCCTTTCACTTGGTTTGAAAATCAAGGAAATGCAAGCCTCTCTACTCCACAGTGCCCTCCGCTTATCAGAGGGACACGCAGGCAGCTATCCCCCTGTCAGAACATTCGCCACTGGCAACAACGTATCATCACCAGTGCCCAGAGTTTTCAGCCCGGCGTTGCCTTTCCCCGGATACAATGGTATCAAAGGGAAATTCAGCGATACGGGCACTCGAGGAGGTTTTCTGACGTGGCACCCCACCCCAACTAACCTTTTTTCGGTGAGGGAAATGCCTACGCATACCCGCCCACTTGAAGTGGAGGCGGGTTATGTCGGACTCGCACCGACTAAACCAGGCAACCTTCGCTCCACCCAAATTACTGTGCATGCGGGTACGCTGTGTGAGCATTCTTCCGCGTGCTTTGGCGGGTGGCAGCCAGTTGGTGGCCCCGGCAGACTTGGCCCTGTTTCGAGCGCGCGGGCACCGGGCGCTCTCACCTCGCTGACTCATGTTGAGCGACAGACCTCCCCTTGTCCGTCGCTCGGCGGTCGTAAAGGAAATCAGTACGCTTACGCTCTCACCTTTCCCCTGCGGCGGCTGTGGAATAGTCCCAGGGTCGTGGGACGCTTCACTCCTCCATCGGCTGGCTGGTCGGTTGCCGAAGGTGGCAACGGGCGGACTGGCCTTTTCCGGCAGCAGAGCGCATTGCAGGCCTTCCCCATTCTGTGGTCCGCCGGTTTCAGGCGCGTTTGACGGTGGCGGGCACTGCACGCCGCCAGCAGGTTGACCACAGCGACAGCACAACTCCCCGGTCGATCGGTGCGTGCCACTGGGCCTCACGTGTCCGCCTCGAAACAGCAGAAACACCTCCAGAGGTGAGGGGCTCTACCGAGCTCACCTCGGCCACCACCGAGACCATCAGACGTCCTGCGGCAGCCACCTTTTTGGCAGCAGCCACGGGACCGCCGAACCCAGGCCATCCCGGGGCCTGCGGGATATACCAGGACCTCGCTACATATAATGGAGTCCTGGGACTGATCGCCAACCGGCGGCAGCCGCCACCGCTTCCTCACGGACCGAGTCATCAAGACGGGCGCTTTATCTCGGCTTTTGCCCGGTCTTGAGACCCGGACCGCTTTACCCGCTGCGGTAGGAATATCCCTCAACTTCTGAGCGGGGCGTCTGCCTTAATCCCCGCTGTCTTGCGCCGGGGATCTCGAACATTCAGGCCTGTGGCGCAGATGCGGGAAGCGCATCTCGGTTATCCCGAGGGTGGCGGGATTTATTTTCGCCTTCGCCTCAGTGATCACCTCAGTGACGCCCGCTGCCACAGCCTCCGGCTCCAGTGTCACCACCACAGCGGACGATCATTGAGTCATGATCTTGACCGATCTCGGTGCGTTTACCAGGACCTTCGCCGGTTTCCACCCCTTCTTTTAGCCTTCTTCACCACCGTCGTCCATGGTTGCTCTACGGACTGCGGCAACGGTGGCAGAGGTCGGATAACAATTTTCTTCTTTAGGCCCATCAGCGGACTGGTCCTCCTTGGTGATCTTCGTATTTAGAACCCCGCGACAGCCGGCTTAACGCTTCAGGCGCCTTTACAGGCAGCCTGCGGTAACCGGTGCCAGAGATCGATGGGCTGGAGCGAAAGGACTGAGCAACGCTTCCGATCTCGCCAGCCGACGCCAATGATGGGCGAGCTCTTCTCCGGAAGGAGACGGTCCTCAGTGCGGCGAACTGGCGTTGATCGTGTTACCTGGTCAATGATCGAACTTGTCACTAACTCCTCTCTTCCTGCTCCCTCGGCTTGTTGGGTGGGCCGGTCAATCTGCATCGTAAGTTGTACCTCTTTTCCTCAGTTGTGATACTTCGCCCACCAGGTGACGTTGTCCGCCTGCAGCTTTCTCGTCTCTTCCGAGGTACAGCGTTGCTGCAGAGTCTTAGCGTTCGCTTGCGTTCTCTGCAGCCTCCTTCAGCGCCTTCACCCAGATGCCTTCCAGGTTCTTCGACCTTTGGGCCACCATGGAGATGACATGACATCCTCGATCCTCTTTGCAGCTCGATGCCGGCTCGAAGTCGCCATCGTTCGACGACGACTCCGACAGGGTTGATTCCTGCCGGCGCGGAGCTGACGGTGATAAGGTGATCTCTGCCTCGCCTCAACCTCTCTCCTCTCTCTAGCTTCCACCAACGCCATTTTGGCCTGGGCAAGACCGACGTACTCCCCAGGTCGTTTGGGGTCGTCCGCGACCTCGTTGGCAGATGTTGTTGCCTTTCCCGACCACTTCCCGCATCTTGGCCCATCGCCGGACCAACTCCGATATCTGCGTCGCTGAAGGACGTTTCCTCCCTTATATCCTTCTCTCATCGAGTGACTCGCTAAGCATAGAGTCGCTCGTATCGTCATCACTATCCGCCCCTGCATCTTGAAATTTGTTTGCTCATATTAGTACCCACGGTTTGGACGAAAACGGTCGACCCAGGTTACACGCCTTTCCGGGGGCAGAATACATACTGTAGGGGCGTCCGGTACCTGGGTTTTAAGACTTCGCTGTCTGATTTTTATAGAGATTTACTCCTCGCGGGCCGGCCAATTAAAGGCAAGCCACTCCCGCTCCCTTGCGCTTCGACGTACCCATAATCGTCAACGCTGGGGTCTTTGAAGAAAATTACAGCGGAGTTACTGACGTGCTAGGAGAGCCGACGTAACTCCCCAGTTTTAGTTGGTTGGATGCCCGGCGGCAGTGTGATTTTACGCAGGCAAGTCCCTCCACTATGAGCATTAGTCATAGAAAACGATATATCGTCGCCAGTTCTAATACCCACCATCATTTGTTGCCTTTCCCCGGATGCTTTGATCAGGAAATGCAACCTTATCCTCGCATTGGGCCAGCGGGAACGACGTATCGTCAACGTTTCCCAATACGCACCATCCGTTCGGTGCCTTTCCTCAGTTTGAGAAAATCAAGAGAAATGCAACCCTCTCCTCCGCAATTTCCCTCCGCTTATCAGAGGGACACGCAGAGCAACTATCCCCCTGTGGGAACATTCGCCACTGGCAACAACGTGTCATCACCAGTGCCGGGGTGCACCGTCCCGGCGTTGCCTTTCCCCGGATACAATAGTATCAAAGGGAGATTCAACGACCAGGCACTCGGAGGTTTTCTGACGTGGCACCCCACCAACCTAACCTAACCTAACCTTTTTTTTTTTTTTTTACGTAGGGAAATGCCTACGCATACCCACCCTGCAAAGGGGCAAGGGTAAGGTTATGTCGGACTTGCACCGACTAAAGCCGGGTGTTCCACCTTCGTGCGCTGGCGGGGTTGCAGGAACGCTTTCGCACACCTCCGCGACCCCGCCTGCGCTGGCCGGCGGCGGCTACTCCTTCGGGGGAGGACATCCCCTCTCACCCCTCTCCTGTAAGGCGCGCCGGAACACGGACGCGCCCAGCTATCTCGGCCTCCTCTGGCAGGTGGGAAACGGACTCCCCGAGTCTGCCCCAGAATTATGGGAACCAGGAAAGCAGCAAGCAAGCCCAGCCCTGCGGCGGATCACGGGTGTTAGGCTCCGCCGCCAACCAATGTTCGGCCGCGGAGGACAGGAAGGCAACGGGATCAGCCGACACTCCACTGAACCCGCGGCCCCCACCACGGCCGCATCAGCGGCGATGCGACCCCCGCTTGAGTCGCGGAGGATAGGAGATACACTACCTCCCTCCGCGACTCCGTCTCGGATGCGGAGGGTGGGGCGACGATACGCGCGGTACCGCTGCTAACAGTCCCCGCACCGCCACTTCCCATTCCCCGACTCAAACATCCCGGCTGCGGATGGTGCGTAAGACGGCCTCACTCGTCCATCCGCACCCCACCAACCACCGACGCATCCAGGGCAGGGGCCAGAAGCTCCAGCCCGCCCGGGCAGCCTCCACTCAGGCCGGCCTTAGAACCGCCGCCAAGGCCGGCCATTTTGGAGTTCCTCTTAAGCTTCACCGTGGTTAACTCCACACCACGGTTGCTAAGCCCCGCTTTACGACCGAGGCAGGAACCCTTCGGGGGAACCCTAACTAACCTAACCTAACCCCTAACATTTTTTTTTTTTTTTTTTTTTACGCTGGGAAATGCCTGCGCGCCCACCCTGCGAGAACGGGATGGGTTATGTCGGACTCGCCGGCCTAAAACCCCATGGTGTTCCACCTTCGTCATGCTTAGGGGCCACGGGAACGGCACCGCGCGCCTCGCGACCCCGCCTGCGCTGGCCGGCAGAAGCCGGCCCTCAGCCAGGGAGGGACATCCCCTCTCCACCCCTCTCCTGCAAGGCGCGCCGGAACACGGACGCGCCTTCCATCTCGGCCTCCTCTGTAGGTGGAAACGGACTCCCCGAGTCTGCCCCCAGAGGCCATGGAGCCAGGAAAGTAGCAAGCAAACCTTGCGCCCCCAGCGGATTCCGTGTTAGGCTCCTGCCGCCAACCAATGCCTGGCCGCGGAGGACAGGGAGAGCGGCAGGATCAACCGACACTCCACTGAACCCGCGGCTCCCACCACGGCTGCATCAGCGGTGCGACTCCGGGCTTGAGTCGCGGAGGATAGGAGATACACTCACTTCTCCTCCGCGACTCCGTCTCGGATGCGAGGGTGGGGCGACGATGCGCGGTACCGCTGCTAACAGTCCCCGCACCGCCACCCCATTCCCCGCTGACTCCGCCTCGGCTGCGGATGGTGCGGGGCACGGCCCTTTACCCGTCCATCCGCACCTCCCGCAGCCCACCGACACGCATCCAGGGCGGGCTCCAGCTCCAGTTCGCCCGGAGCGGTTTCCTCGCCGGCCTTAGAACGCCTTAGGCCGGCCATTTGGGTTCCTTCTTAGCTTCACCGTGGTTAACTCCACCACGGTTACTAAGCCCCTGCCACGACAAAGCGGAACCCTGGGGAACTCCAACCTAACCTAACCTAACTCCCAGTCTCATACGGGGAAATGCCTGCTACGCATACCCACTTTTGCGGGGCAAGTGATGGGTTATGTCGGACTCGCACCGACTAAAACCCCATGGTGTTCCACCTTCGTCGCGTATAGCGGGCCACGGGAACGCTTTCGCGCACCTCCGCGACCCGCCTGCGCTGGCCGGCAAGCCGGCCCCTCCTTCGGGGAGGACATCCCCTCTCCACCCCTCTCCTGCAAGGCGCGCCGGAACACGGACGCGCCTTCCATCGGCCTCCTCTGTAGGTGGGAAACGGACTCCCCGAGTCCGCCCCCAGAGGCCATGGGGGCCAGGAAAGCACTAAGCCAACCCAGCCCCTGCGGCGGATCTGGTCTGCGGCTCCACCGCCGACCGATGTTCGGCCGCGGAGGACAGGGAGAGCGGCAACGAAACACCGACACTCCTCTTCCCCGCGGCCCCACCACAGCCGCATCATGCGGTGCGACCCCGCTTGAGTCGCGGAGGATAGGAGAGCGGCAACGCAATACCGACACTCCTCTCCCTCCGCGACTCCGCCTCGGCTACTGAGGGCGGGAAGGCGGCCTCGCTCCGCCACTTCCACCCCAGCAGTCCACCGACACGCATCCTAGGTTAGCTCATAAAGAGCCCACCCGGAGCAGCCACCTCGGGCCGGCCTCAGAGCGCCTTAGGCCGGCCATTTGGGTTCCTCTTAGCTTCACCGTGGGTGACCAAGCCACGGTTACTAAGCCCCGCTACGACAAAGCGAGAACCCTTCGGGGGAACTAGCCTAACCTAACCTAACCTAACCTAACCTTTTTTTTTTTTTTTTTTTTTTTTTTTTTTTTTTACATGGGGAAATGCCTACGCATACCACCCTGCGGGGAACAGGATGGAGTTATGTCGGACTCGCGCCGACTAAAACCCCATGGTGTTCCACCTTCGTCGCGTATGGCGGAGCCACGGGAACGCTTTCGCACACCTCCGCGACCCGCCTGCGCTGGCCGGCAAACCGGCCCCTTCTCGGGGAGGACATCTCCTCTCCACTCCTTCAGGCAAGGCGCGCCGGAACACGGACGCGCCTTCCATCTCGGCCTCCTCTGTAGGTGGGAAACGGACTCCCCGAGTCCGCCCCCAGAGGCCATGGGGCCAGGAAAGCACTAAGCCAACCCAGCCCCTGCGGTGGATCTGGTCTGCGGCTCCACCGCCGACCGATGTTCGGCCGCGGAGGACAGGGAGAGCGGCAACGAAACACCGACACTCCTCTTCCCCGCGGCCCCACCACAGCCGCATCATGCGGTGCGACCCCGCTTGAGTCGCGGAGGATAGGAGAGCGGCAACGAAACACCGACACTCCTCTCCTCCGCGACTCCGCCTCGGCTACTGAGGGCGGGAAGACGTCCTCGCTCCGCCACATCCGCCCCAGCAGTCCACCACCGACACGCATCCTAGGTTAGCTCATAAAGAGCCCACCCGGAGCAGCCACCTCGGGCCGGCCTCAGAGCGCCTTAGGCCGGCCATTTGGGTTCCTCTTAGCTTCACCGTGGTGACCAAGCCACGGTTACTAAGCCCCCGCTACGACAAAGCGAGAACCCTTCGGGGAACCCAACCTAACCTAACCTAACCTAACCTAACCTTTTTTTTTTTTTTTCGTGGGAAATGCCTACGCATACCCGCCCGCTTGGTGTGAGGGCAGGTTATGTCGGACTCGCACCGACTAAAACCCCACGGTGTTCCTTCGCTCCACCCAAGTACTGTGCATGCGGGTACGCTGTGAGCATTCTTCCGCGTGCACAGCGGGTGGCGGCCAGTTGTGTGGCCCCGGCAGACTTGGCCCTGTTTGAGAGCGCGCGGGAACACCGGGCGCGCTCTCACCTCGCTGACTCATACGAGCAACAGACTTCCCCGAGTCCATCGCGCCAGTGTAAGGGGAATCAGTATGCCTACGCTCTCCTCATCCCCCCCTGCGGCGGCTGTGGAGTGGTCCCAGGATCTAGGGACGCTTCCTCCTCCATCGGCTGGCTGGTCGGTTGCCGAGGTGGCAACGGGCGGACCGGCCTTTTCCCGGCCTTGGAAGGCGCATGGCAGGCCTTCCCCCCCATTCTGTGGTCCGCCGGTTTCTTTGCGGCGACGCACACGGCACAACGCGGGGTAGCGGAGCACTGCGCCGCCTTGTGGCCAGGCTGGCCACAGCGGCAGCACAGCTCCCCCCGGTCGATCGGTGCGTCGCACTGAGCCCTCACGTGTCCCGCCTCAAAACAGCGGAAACACCTCAGAGGTGAGGGCTCCACGAGTTTCACCTCGGCTGCCACCCATGAGACCATAAGGCGCCCGCTGGCAGCCACCTTTTTGGCGGCAGCCACGGGGCACCGGACCCAGGCCATCCCAAGGCCTGCGGGATATCGCAGGACCTCGCTGCACTTTATAGCAACCTCCGCCAGCCTTCGTTACCGCCGCAATTACGTCTTCTGCTGTGGTAGAGTCGTCCAGACCGGACACCTTGACTTCTGCAGTCTTCGCCGGTCTGGATACTCGGACTCCTTTTCCCGCTGCTGATAGCACCTCGCTCAATTTTGAGCGAGGGCGTCCTGCTAACTCCTGTCTGCACCAGGGATTTCAAACATCCGAGCCCCGTGGCGCAGATGCGGAAGCGCATCTCTGTAATACCGAGGGAGGCCAGGTTGATTTTGCCTTCGCCTCGGCCAATTACGTCTATGTATGTGACGCCTGCAGCCGCTGCCTCCGGCTCCAGGGTCACGACCACAACAGAGGATCGCGGAGTTGCAATTTTGACCGCCCTCGGTTTGCCAACAATTTGCTTAATCTTCCCTCCCTTGTTTTTGAGCCCCTTCTAACCACCGTCGTCAGGGTTGATCCGTAGACTCAGGTGCAAGTGGCAGGGGTCGAGTCTCTTCCGTCTTTTGCCCTGCTTAGCGGGCTCGCTTCTCTTACCCTAGGGCGCTTCGGGGCCAGGACACCCCGGCGACAGCCAGTCGCCCTGCCACCCGCCTTGACGGGCGGTTTCGCCACAACCGGTGTCTGGGGAGGTGAAGGGCAGGACGAGGGTCCAGGCAATGCTTCCGATCTCCTGTCCGTCGCTGGTGGAGGGGCGAGCGCTTCTCAGGTAGGAGACGATCTTCCAGCGCCGCGAACCTGGCGTTGATCATTGACCCTACCTGGTCAATGATCGAGCGCACGAGCTCCTCCTTGCCCGCTCCCTCTATATGTTGGCTTGGGCGGTCCATCTGCATTCGCAGGTATGCCACCTCCTTCCTCATTTCAGAAACCTCGCTTTGGAGGCGAGCGTTGTCCGCCTGCAGCTTTGTCGTCTCCTCTGAGGTACAGCGGCGCTGCAGAGTCTTAGTGGTCTCACTAACGGTCTCCGCAGCCTCCTTCAGCGCCTTCACCCAGATGCCCTTCAGGTTCTTAGACCTTGTGGCCACCATGGTGATGACGCCGACGCTGTCCTCAATCCTCTTTTGCAGCTCCGATGCCGGCTCGAAGTCGCCATCGTTCGACGACGACTCCGACAGGGTTGTTATCCTGCCGGCACGGAGCTGACGGGAGGCTGTTGCAGCGATTTCCGCCTCCGCCTCCACCCTCAATTCCGCCTCCTTCGCGGCTACCAACGCCATTTTGGCCTGGGCAAGGCCGACATATTGCCCTGTCGTCGGAGGTCGTCCGCGGCCTCGTTTGGCAGATGCCATCCTGCCCTGGCCATTCTTCTCGTCTCGGCCCATTGCCGGACCACCAATCTCTGCGTCCTTAGAAGGACGTTTTCTCCCTGCTACACTCCTCCTCTCATCGAGTGACTCCACGCTGAGCATAGAGTCACTCGTGTCGTCATCGCTGTCCATTTCCGTCAAGCCTTTTGTATGTTTAAATTTTTCCATTTTGATTCCCACGATTACAGGACGAAGTAAATGTCGGTCCCCGGGTGACGCCTATTCCGGTGACAAGGCTACATACTGTGGGGGTCGCCTGGTACCCACAGGTTTTTAAGACTTCGCTGTCTGATTTTTTTATAGAGGTTTACTCCTCGCGGGTCGGCCAATTAAGGCAAGCCCTCCGCTCCACTGCACTTCGACGTACCCCATTATCGTCAACACTGGGGTCTTTGACGAAAGTACAGCGGGTTACGGCGCGCTGGGAGAGCCGACGTAACTCCCCAGTTTTTGACGGTTGAATGCCCGGCGGCAGTGTGAGTGCACACCGGACCCGTCCCACCACTATGAGCATTGGGCACTGGAAACGATATATCGTCACCAGTTCCCAATGCGCATATCGTCGGTTGTCTTCCTCCGGATATGGAAATCAAAGGAAATGCAACGCCCCTGCCACTCGCTGTGCCCTCCGCTTATCAGAGGGACACGCAGGCAATATCCCCCTGTCAGAACATTCGCCACTGGCAACAGCGATGTCATCACCGAGGTGCTTAAGGGTTACTTTCGTCCCGGCGTTGCCTTTCCCAGATACAATGAGTATCAAAGGGAAATTCAACGACCAGGCACTCGAGGAGGTTTTCTGACGTGGCACCCCAACCTTTTTTTTTTTTTCGTGGGAAATGCCTACGCATACCCGCCCCACTTGGTGGTTGAGGCAGGTTATGTCGGACTTACCGACTAAACCACGGTGTTCCTTCTGTCCACGTAGTGCTATTGTGCATACGGGTACGCTTTCACATTCTTCCGCGTGCGCAGCAGTGGCGGCTCACTCTTGCGGGCCCCGGCTATTACAATCACTGTTGTTTGAGGTGCGTGGGAACACCAGGCGCACTCTCACCTCGCTGACTTTATGTTGAGCGTTGGACCTCCCGAGTCCATTGCTCGAGTCATACTCAAAGGGGGAGAGTTGTATTTCTCTCTCTCTCCTGTTTTACCCTGGGCGGCTGCGGTATGATTCCGACGTTTGGGGATGGTTCCTCATCCATCGCCTCTACTTGTGGCTGGCTGACCGATTGCTTGGATGGCAATGGGCGGGCCGGTCTTTTTCCCGCTTTATGAGTGCTTTGCAATCTTTCCCTCCCATCTTGTGGTCCGCCGGTTTGCTAGCAGCGACATATAGCGCAACGCGGGTTGGCGGAGCACTGCGCCGCCTTGTGACCGGATTGACCACAGCGGAAGCACAGCTCCCCGGTCGACTTCTGTCGCGCAGGCCCTCACATGTCCGGTTTGGAAGCACCGGAAGCACCTCAAGGTGAGGCTCCACCAGCGACGACCGCTGATACCCACGAGACCATTAAGCGTCCGCTGACGGCTACCTTCTTAGCACGACGGCCGCGGACCCAGCGGACCCAGGTCACTCCGAGTCCTTCGGATACCGTAGTATGTCCTGCATGACAGCCTCTTCAGTGCAGCCACCAGCCTTCGCCGACCGCCACCATATCTACAGTGGCTGAGTCGTCCAGCCCAGGAACTTTGATCTCCGGCAGTCTTTGTTAGCCTGGACCTCGCGCCTTACCCGCTTCTGTGAGAACCTCGTTCAATCTTTGAGCGGGAGCCATCCCGCTTTCGCTACTATCTGCGCCGGGGATCTCGAACATTCGAGCCCCGTGGCGCATGTGGAACAGCTCGGTTATACCGATGGCGGAGAGGTCGACTTTCTCTTCGCCTCGGTTATAACATCCCGTAGGTGACTCCGCTGCTGCAGCTTCCGGTTCAAAGTCACTACCACAGCAGCGTGCGAGGAGTAAAGATTTTACCGCCCTCGATGGGTTTGCCAGGACTCTTCGCCACCTTTCCTCCTTCTTTTCGACCCCTTCCTGACGACCGTAGTCCATTTGTTCGTCCATGGCCTGCGGCGCCGGTGGCGAAGTCGAGACCTGCTTTCTTTTGGCCCTCCTTCTTGGGTTCGCTACGCTTCGCCTTCAGGCGTTTTGTGGCAACGGAAGCCTCCCGCGATGGCCGATGTGGCGCCAGCCACTTTAGGCGATGGCGTAGGATCAACTGGAACCTGGGAAGGCAAATGGCCGGAACAAAATTACCGGTCACTGCTCCTTCCTAATATCCGCCGCCAGTGGGGGCACAGACGTTTCTCCGGCGGGAGGCGGTCCTCAATGCCTCGAATCTTGCGTTTATCATTGTCCCCACCTGACCAGTAATAACACGCGCTAATTCCTCGCTGCCCATTGCTGTGACAGAATCGGAGGCTTGGGGCTGCTCCAAGCGCAACCGCATCTCCATCACTTCTTCACGCAGTTTGCGACCTCTCCTTGCGAGGCGGGTATTGCGGTCACCGGCCTCCTTGTTTTCTTCAGAGGTGCGGCGTTCTATCGGAATCCGAAGATGTTACTGATAGATTCTGCAGCCTCCCTCAGTTCGAACCGAGGTGCCTTTTAAGTTAGTTGATAGTAGCAGCCTGAATAAGGCCGATGCTGTCCTCTACCGTCTGTTTCGACTTCGCCGCCGTCTGGAAGTCGCCATCATTCGACGACGACTCAGACAGGTTTATGAACCTATGGGCGCGGAGCTGTCGAGCTGAGACATTATCTCCGACTCTGCCTCCAGTATCTCCATCTCACGTTGGGCGGCAGCCGCCGCTTGTTTCCGCTTGGGCAAGGCCGACGTATTGCCCAGTCGTTGGAGGTCTTCCTCGACCTCTTTTTGGCAGGTGTTCCTGTCGCCATACCCCGTTCTGATTTTCCGTCTCCATCGATTTCTTGATTAGAAACGCCACATATTTCATCAGGACGTTTCGTCCGGCTGTTTGCTCATTCTCAATTTCGCTACTAATGATCTTTCACTACTATTCGTCACACTACTTCCCGTCTTACTTTCGTCTGTATGTTTGAACTCATTTTGGATTCCCACGATTATGGTCGAAAAACGGTCGACCCTCGGGTTACGCCTTTCCGAGGGCAAGGCGTACATCTTTGTAGGGTCGCCTGGGTACCCAGGTTTTCGGAAGACTTCGCTGTCTGATTTTTATAGAGGTTTACTCCTCGTGGGCCGGCCAATTAAGGCAAGCCCTCCGCTCCGCTGCACCTCAACGTACCCCATTAACGTCAGCACTGGGGTCTTTGAAGAGAGCGGCGGGTTACGGCGGACTGGAGGAGCCGACGTAACTCAGTTTTGGACGGTTGTGCCCGGCGGCAGTGTGAGTGCACCGAGCCCGTCCATCCGCTATGAGGCATTAAGGCGCAAACTGATATATCGTCACCAGTTCCTAATACCCACCATCATTTGTTGCCTTTCCCCGGATACGAAATCAGAATGCAGCCTCCACAACGCTCGACGGTTAAGTGCCCGGCGGCAGTAAAAGCGCACACCGGGCCCGTCCCCACACTGGCAGGCATTAGGCACTGCCAACGACGTATCGCCACCAGTTCAAATGCACACCTCATTTTGTTGCCTTTCCCCGGATACTTTGATCGGGAAATGCAACCTCGCGTCGTGGGCACTGGGAACGACGTATCGTCACCAGTGCCCAATGCGCACCATCATTCCGGTGCCTTTCCTCCGGATATGGAAATCAGAGGAAATGCAACCCCCTGCTCACTCCGCGCCCTCCGCTTATCAGAGGGACACGCAGGCAACTATCCCCTGTCAGAACATTCGCCACTGGCAACAACGTATCATCACGCAGTGCCAGGGTGCACCGTCCCGGCGTTGCCTTTCCCCGGATACAATAGTATTAGGGAAATTCAGCGACCAGGCACTCGGGAGGATTTTCTGACGTGGCACCCCAACCTAACCTAACCTAACCTAACCTAACCTTTTTTTTTTTTTTTTTTTTTTTTACGTAGGGAAATGCCACCGCATACCCACCCTGCGGGGGCAGGGTGGGTTATGTCGGACTCGCACCGACTAAAACCCCATGGTGTTCCACCTTCTCGTCGCGTATGGCGGGGCCACGAGACGCTTTCGCACACCTCCGCGACCCCGCCTGCGCTGGCCGGCAAACCGGCCTTCTCCGGGGAGGACATCTCCCTCCCACCCTCTCAGGCAAGGCGCGCCGGAACACGGACGCGCCCTCCAACTCGGCCTCTCCCCTCTGTGGGTGGGAAGCGGACTCCCCGAGTCCACGCCCCCAGGGCCATGGGGGCCAGGAAAACCAGCCCCTGCGGCCCGGATCTGGTGATAGGCTCCGCCGCCAGCCAATGTTCGGCCGCGGAGGACAGGGAGAGCGGCAGGATCAGCCACACCTCCACTGAACCCGCGGCCCCACCACGGCCGCATCAGCGGTCACGACCCCCAGCGAGTCGCGGAAGGGAGATACACTGCACTCCTCCGCGACTCCGCCTCAGCTGCGGATGGTGCGTAGGCGGCCTCACTCCCGTCCATCCGCGCCCCGCATTACCGACCACGCATCCAGGGCGGGCCCAGCTCCAGCCCGCCGGGCAGCCTCCTCGGGCCGGCCTTGCGACGCCTTAGGCCGGCCATTTGGAGGTTCCTCTTGGCTTCACCGTGGTAACTCCCACACCACGGTTCATCCCACT
This sequence comes from Teinopalpus imperialis, assembly GCA_029286865.1. NCBI lineage: Eukaryota > Metazoa > Arthropoda > Insecta > Lepidoptera > Papilionidae > Teinopalpus > Teinopalpus imperialis. Next base: position 34,997 of record JAGSMU010000612.1, read on the forward strand.
TTACGACGGCAGGAACCCTTCGGGGGAACCTAACCTAACCTAACCTAACCTAACCTTTTTTTTTTTTTTTTTTTTTTTTTGCATGGGGAAATGCCTGCGCATACCCACCCCTACGAGGCAAGGGGTGGAGTTATGTCGGATCGCACCGATAAAACCCATGGTGTTCCACCTTCTGTCGCGTATGGCGGGGCCACGGAACGCTTTCGCACACCTCCGCGACCCGCCGCTGGCCGGCAAACCGGCCTTCTCCGGGGAGGACATCTCCTCTCCACCCTCTCAGGCAAGGCGCGCCGGAACACGGACGCGCCCTCCCAGCTTCGGCCTCCTCTGTGGGTGGGAAGCGGACTCCCCAGAGTCCGCCCCCAGAAGGCCGTAGAGGCCCAGGAAGAGCCAGCCCCTGCGGCGGATCTGGTGATGGGCTCCGCCGCCAGCCAATGTTCGGCCGCGGAGGGACCAGGGGAGAGCGGCAGGATCAACCACTCCACTGAACCGCGGCCCCACCACGGCACCACATCAGCAGTTGCGACCCCGCGAGTCGCGGAGGAAGGGAGATACACTGCACCTCCCTCCGCGACTCCGCCTCAACTGCGGATGGTGCGTAAGGCGGCCTCACTCCGTCCGGCGCACCCGCAGCCCACCGACACGCATCCAGGGCGGGCCCAGCTCAGCCCGCCCGGGAGCGGCACCTCCTCAGGCCGGCCGACCTTATGGGCCGGCCATTTTAGATTCCTCTTAACTTCACCGTGGTTAACTCCACACCGGTTGCCTGGCCCCGCTACGACAAAGCAGGGAACCCTTCGGGGGAACCTAACTGGCGGACTTCTTCAGCGGGAAATGCCTGCATACCCACCCCTACGGGGGCAAGGGTGGGTTATGTCGGACTCGCACCGACTAAAACCCCATGGTGTTCCTCCATCGTCGCGTATGGCGGGGTCACGGGAACACCGCGCATCCGCGACCCCGCCTGCGCCCGGCCGACCAGGCAGCCCCTTCTCCGGGGAGGACATCTCCTCTCCACCCCTCCTGGCAGAGCACGCCGGAACACGGACGCGCCCTCCAGCTCGGCCTCCCCTCTGTAGGTGGGGCGGTACGTAATTTTTATTGCACTTGTAAAAATTATTTCCTCGTTTTTCGTGCTGGTTTTGCTCTGAATAGGTCAGTCGGTCCACAACCTTTGAATCAGGCGAAATGTGGAAAGAAAAGACTGAGAATTAGAAAAAATCTACTTTTTCTTTGAAACCGAGGTGTAGTGGTGATGTCCTGTTTTATGAATTCACCAATATCTTTGTGTATTAGAATCTTAAGCAGTCCAAATTTGTTTTTATTGTAGCATTCGTTTAACCTTATCGTTAGATACTCATCTTGCCGCATTACGGCCATTTCTAGTTCTAATCTGTTGTTTTTAGTTTTATAATTACGTAATTTTGTGCACTTGTAAAAATTTTTTCTTCGTTTTTCGTGCTGGTTTTGCTCTGGATGGGTCAGTCGGTCCACAACCTTTGAATCAGGCGAAATGTGGAAGAAAGAAAGATTGAAATTAGAAAAAATCTACTTTTCTTTGAAACCGAGGTGTAGTGGTGATGTCCTGTTTTATAGGAATTCACCGATATCTTTATTAATATTAGAATCAAGCAGTCCAAATTTGTTTTTATTGCTTAGCATTCGTTTAACCTTATCGTTAGATACTCATCTTGCGCCGCATTACGGCCATTTCTAGTTCTTATCTGTTATTTTTAGTTTGCAGGTACGTAATTTTATTGCACTAGTAAAAATTTTATTTCTTCGTATTTCGTGCTGGTTTAGCTCTGGGTAGGTCAGTCGGTCCACAACCGTTGAATCAAGCGAAACCTGGAAAGAAAAGACTGAGAATTAGGAAAAATCGACTTTTCTTTTGAAACCAAGGGTGTAGTGGTGATGTCTGTTTTATGAAGATTCACCGATATCTCTGTGTATTAGAATCTCGTGGTCAAATTTGTTTTTTATTCTTGCATTGCACTTGTA
>JAGSMU010000613.1:0-24095 GCA_029286865.1 Teinopalpus imperialis
AAAATTTATTTCCTCGTTTTCGTGCTGGTTTTGCTCTGAATAGGTCAGTCCCGGTCCACAACCTTTGAATCAGGCGAAATGTGGAAAGAAAAGACTGAAATTAGAAAAAATCTACTTTTCTTTGAAACCGAGGTGTAGTGGTGATGTCCTGTTTTATAGAATTCACCGATATCTTTGTGTATTAGAATCTCAAACAGTCAAATTTGTTTTTATTGTAGCATTCGTTTAACCTTATCGTTAGATACTCATCTTGCGCCGCATTACGGCCATTTCTAGTTCTAATCTGTTGTTTTAGTTTTATAATTACGTAATTTTATTGCACTTGTAAAATTTTATTTCTTCGTTTTTCGTGCTGGTTTTGCTCTGGATGGGTCAGTCCCGGTCACAACCTTTGAATCAGGCGAAATGTGGAAGAAAAGACTGAAATTAGAAAAATCTACTTTTCTTTGAAACCGAGGTGTAGTGGTGATGTCCTGTTTTATAGGAATTCACCGATATCTTTAATGTATTAGAATCTCAAACAGTCAAATTTGTTTTTATTGTAGCATTCGTTTAACCTTATCGTTAGATACTCATCTTGCGCCGCATTACGGCCATTTCTAGTTCTTATCTGTTATTTTTAGTTTTATAATTGCGTAATTTTATTGCACTTGTAAAATTTTATTTCTTCGTATTTCGTGCTGGTTTAGCTCTGGGTAGGTCAGTCGGTCCACAACCGTTGAATCAAGCGAAACCTGGAAAGAAAAGACGAGAATTAGGAAAAAATCGACTTTTCTTTGAAACCGAGGTGTAGTGGTGATGTCCTGTTTTATAGGAATTCACCGATATCTCTGTGTATTAGAATCTCAAGCAGTCAAATTTGTTTTTATTCTTGCATTCGTTTAATCTTATCGTAAGATACTCATCTTACGCCGCATTTCGGCCATTTCTAGTTCTAATCTGTTATTTTTAGTTTTATAATTACGTAATTTTATTGCACTTGTAAAAAATTTATTACCTCGTTTTCGTGCTGGTTTTGCTCTGGGTAGGTCAGTCCTGGTCCACAACCGTTGAATCAAGCGAAACCTGGAAAGAAAAGACGAGAATTAGGAAAAAATCGACTTTTCTTTGAAACCGCGTTATAGTGGTACAGCCCTGTTTTATAGGAAATCACCTATATCCTCTCGTTATTAAGTCCATAGTATCTCAAACGGTTTTTCTTGTAGTATTTGTGTAGTCTAATTATTAGACACCGTTCTCGTGCCGCATTCAGGCCATTTCGTTATAATCGCTTACCTTCAGTTTTATACTTACGTAATTTTAATGGAATTCTAAACATTTTGTTTCTTCCTTTTTCGTGCTGTTTTTGCTCTCGGCCGGTCAGTCCCAGTTCACAAGCATCGAATCAGGTAAAACCTGTAAGAAAAACACACAGAATTAGGAAAAAATCGACTTTTCTTTGAAACCGTGGTCTATACCACTATTGGTAAAGCCCTGTTTTATAGAAATCACCTATATCCTCTCGTTATTAAGTCCATAGTATCTCAAACAGTTTTTCTTGTAGTATTTGTGTAGTCTAATCATTAGACACCGTTCTCGTGCCGCATTCAGTTCATTTCTAGTTATAATCGCTTACCTTCAGTTTTATATTTACGTAATTTTATTGCACTTGTAAAAAAATTTATTTCCTCGTTTTCGTGCTGGTTTTGCTCTGAATAGGTCAGTCCGGTCCACAACCTTTGAATCAGGCGAAATGTGGAAAGAAAAGACTGAGAATTAGAAAAAATCTACTTTTCTTTGAAACCGAGGTGTAGTGGTGATGTCTGTTTTATAGGAATTCACCGATATCTTTGTGTATTAGAATCTCAAGCAGTCCAAATTTGTTTTTTATTGTAGCATTCGTTTAACCTTATCGTTAGATACTCATCTTGCGCCGCATTACGGCCATTTCTAGTTCTAATCTGTTGTTTTTAGTTTTATAATTACGTAATTTTATTGCACTTGTAAAAATTTTTTTCTTCGTTTTTCGTGCTGGTTTTGCTCTGGATGGGTCAGTCCCGGTCCACAACCTTTGAATCAGGCGAAATGTGGAAGAAAAGACTGAAATTAGGAAAAAATCGACTTTTTCTTTGAAACCGAGGTGTAGTGGTGATGTCCTGTTTTATAGGAATTCACCGATATCTTTGTGTATTAGAATCTCAAGCAGTCCAAATTTGTTTTTTATTGTAGCATTCGTTTAACCTTATCGTTAGATACTCATCTTGCGCCGCATTACGGCCATTTCTAGTTCTTATCTGTTATTTTGGTTTTATAATTACGTAATTTTATTGCACTTGTAAAAATTTTTATTTCTTCGTATTTCGTGCTGGTTTAGCTCTGGGTAGGTCAGTCCCGGTCCACAACCGTTGAATCAAGCGAAACCTGGAAAGAAAAGACTGAGAATTAGGAAAAAATCGACTTTTTCTTTGAAACCGAGGTGTAGTGGTGATGTCCTGTTTTATAGGAATTCACCGATATCTCTGTGTATTAGAATCTCAAACAGTCCAAATTTGTTTTTTATTCTTGCATTCGTTTAATCTTATCGTAAGATACTCATCTTACGCCGCATTTCGGCCATTTCTAGTTCTAATCTGTTATTTTTAGTTTTATAATTACGTAATTTTATTGCACTTGTAAAAAAATTTATTACCTCGTTTTCGTGCTGGTTTAGCTCTGGGTAGGTCAGTCCTGGTCCACAACCGTTGAATCAAGCGAAACCTGGAAAGAAAAGACGAGAATTAGGAAAAAATCGACTTTTTCTTTGAAACCGCGTTATAGTGGGTACAGCCCTGTTTTATGGGAAATCACCTATATCCTCTCGTTATTAAGTCCATAGTATCTCAAACGGTTTTCTTGTAGTATTTGTGTAGTCTAATTATTAGACACCGTTCTCGTGCCGCATTCAGGCCATTTCTAGTTATAATCGCTTACCTTCAGTTTTATACTTACGTAATTTTAATGGAATTCTAAACATTTTGTTTCTTCCTTTTTCGTGCTGTTTTTGCTCTCGGCCGGTCAGTCCCAGTTCACAAGCATCGAATAAGGTAAAACCTGTAAGAAAAACACACAGAATTAGGAAAAAATCGACTTTTCTTTGAAACCGTGGTCCATACCACTATTGGTAAAGCCCTGTTTTATAGAAATCACCTATATCCTCGTTATTAAGTCCATAGTATCTCAAACAGTTTTTTCTTGTAGTATTTGTGTAGTCTAATCATTAGACACCGTTCTCGTGCCGCATTCAGTTCATTTCTAGTTATAATCGCTTACCTTCGGTTTTATATTTACGTAATTTTATTGCACTTGTAAAAAAAATTATTTCCTCGTTTTTCGTGCTGGTTTTGCTCTGAATAGGTCAGTCCCGGTCCACAACCTTTGAATCAGGCGAAATGTGGAAAGAAAAGACTGAGAATTAGAAAAAAATCTACTTTTTCTTTGAAACCGAGGTGTAGTGGTGATGTCTGTTTTATAGAATTCACCAATATCTTTGTGTATTAGAATCTCAAGCAGTCCAAATTTGTTTTTTATTGTAGCATTCGTTTAACCTTATCGTTAGATACTCATCTTGCGCCGCATTACGGCCATTTCTAGTTCTAATCTGTTGTTTTTAGTTTTATAATTACGTAATTTTATTGCACTTGTAAAAATTTTATTTCTTCGTTTTTCGTGCTGGTTTTGCTCTGGATGGGTCAGTCCCGGTCCACAACCTTTGAATCAGGCGAAATGTGGAAAGAAAAGACTGAGAATTAGAAAAAAATCTACTTTTTCTTTGAAACCGAGGTGTAGTGGTGATGTCCTGTTTTATAGGAAATCACCTATATCCTCGTTATTAAGTCCATAGTATCTCAAACAGTCAAATTTGTTTTTATTGTAGCATTCGTTTAACCTTATCGTTAGATACTCATCTTGCGCCGCATTACGGCCATTTCTGGATTCTTATCTGTTATTTTGGTTTTATAATTACGTAATTTTATTGCACTTGTAAAAATTTTATTTCTTCGTTTTTCGTGCTGGTTTAGCTCTGGGTAGGTCAGTCCCGGTCCACAACCGTTGAATCAAGCGAAACCTGGAAAGAAAAGACTGAGAATTAGGAAAAAATCGACTTTTTCTTTGAAACCGAGGTGTAGTGGTGATGTCCTGTTTTATAGAATTCACCGATATCTCTATTATTAGAATCTCAAACAGTCAAATTTGTTTTTATTGTAGCATTCGTTTAATCTTATCGTAAGATACTCATCTTACGCCGCATTTCAGCCATTTCTAGTTCTAATCTGTTATTTTTAGTTTTATAATTACGTAATTTTATTGCACTTGTAAAAATTTATTACCTCGTTTTCGTGCTGGTTTTGCTCTGGGTAGGTCAGTCCCGGTCCACAACCGTTGAATCAAGCGAAACCTGGAAAGAAAAGACGAGAATTAGGAAAAAATCGACTTTTTCTTTGAAACCGAGGTGTAGTGGTGATGTCCTGTTTTATAGAATTCACCGATATCTCTGTGTATTAGAATCTCAAACAGTCAAATTTGTTTTATTCTTGCATTCGTTTAATCTTATCGTAAGATACTCATCTTACGCCGCATTTCGGCCATTTCTAGTTCCTAATCTGTTATTTTTAGTTTTATAATTACGTAATTTTATTGCACTTGTAAAAATTTATTACCTCGTTTTCGTGCTGGTTTTGCTCTGGGTAGGTCAGTCCTGGTCCACAACCGTTGAATCAAGCGAAACCTGGAAAGAAAAGACTGAGAATTAGGAAAAAATCGACTTTTTCTTTGAAACCGCGTTATAGTGGGTACAGCCCTGTTTTATAGGAAATCACCTATATCCTCTCGTTATTAAGTCCATAGTATCTCAAACGGTTTTCTTGTAGTATTTGTGTAGTCTAATTATTAGACACCGTTCTCGTGCCGCATTCAGGCCATTTCGTTATAATCGCTTACCTTCAGTTTTATACTTACGTAATTTTAATGGAATTCTAAACATTTTTGTTTCTTCCTTTTTCGTGCTGTTTTTGCTCTCGGCCGGTCAGTCCCAGTTCACAAGCATCGAATAAGGTAAAACCTGTAAGAAAAACACACAGAATTAGGAAAAAATCGACTTTTTCTTTGAAACCGTGGTCCATACCACTATTGGTAAAGCCCTGTTTTATAGGAAATCACCTATATCCTCTCGTTATTAAGTCCATAGTATCTCAAACAGTTTTTTCTTGTAGTATTTGTGTAGTCTAATCATTAGACACCGTTCTCGTGCCGCATTCAGTTCATTTCTAGTTATAATCGCTTACCTTCAGTTTTATATTTACGTAATTTTATTGCACTTGTAAAAAAAATTATTTCCTCGTTTTTCGTGCTGGTTTTGCTCTGAATAGGTCAGTCCCGGTCCACAACCTTTGAATCAGGCGAAATGTGGAAAGAAAAGACTGAGAATTAGAAAAAAATCTACTTTTTCTTTGAAACCGAGGTGTAGTGGTGATGTCCTGTTTTATAGGAATTCACCGATATCTTTGTGTATTAGAATCTCAAGCAGTCCAAATTTGTTTTTTATTGTAGCATTCGTTTCACCTTATCGTTAGATACTCATCTTGCGCCGCATTACGGCCATTTCTAGTTCTAATCTGTTGTTTTTAGTTTTATAATTACGTAATTTTATTGCACTTGTAAAAATTTTTTTTCTTCGTTTTTCGTGCTGGTTTTGCTCTGGATGGGTCAGTCCCGGTCCACAACCTTTGAATCAGGCGAAATGTGGAAAGAAAAGACTGAGAATTAGAAAAAAATCTACTTTTTCTTTGAAACCGAGGTGTAGTGGTGATGTCCTGTTTTATAGGAATTCACCGATATCTTTGTGTATTAGAATCTCAAGCAGTCCAAATTTGTTTTTTATTGTAGCATTCGTTTAACCTTGTCGTTAGATACTCATCTTGCGCCGCATTACGGCCATTTCTGGATTCTTATCTGTTATTTTTAGTTTTATAATTACGTAATTTTATTGCACTTGTAAAAATTATTTCCTCGTTTTTCGTGCTGGTTTAGCTCTGGGTAGGTCAGTCCTGGTCCACAACCGTTGAATCAAGCGAAACCTGGAAAGAAAAGACTGAGAATTAGAAAAATCGACTTTTTCTTTGAAACCGCGTTATAGTGGTACAGCCCTGTTTTATAGGAAATCACCTATATCCTCTCGTTATTAAGTCCATAGTATCTCAAACGGTTTTCTTGTAGTATTTGTGTAGTCTAATTATTAGACACCGTTCTCGTGCCGCATTCAGGCCATTTCTAGTTATAATCGCTTACCTTCAGTTTTATACTTACGTAATTTTAATGGAATTCTAAACATTTTGTTTCTTCCTTTTTCGTGCTGTTTTTGCTCTCGGCCGGTCAGTCCCAGTTCACAAGCATCGAATAAGGTAAAACCTGTAAGAAAAACACACAGAATTAGGAAAAATCGACTTTTCTTTGAAACCGTGGTCTATACCACTATTGGTAAAGCCCTGTTTTATAGAAATCACCTATATCCTCTCGTTATTAAGTCCATAGTATCTCAAACAGTTTTTCTTGTAGTATTTGTGTAGTCTAATCATTAGACACCGTTCTCGTGCCGCATTCAGTTCATTTCTAGTTATAATCGCTTACCTTCAGTTTTATATTTACGTAATTTTATTGCACTTGTAAAAAAATTTATTTCCTCGTTTTTCGTGCTGGTTTTGCTCTGAATAGGTCAGTCCCAGTCCACAACCTTTGAATCAGGCGAAATGTGGAAAGAAAAGACTGAGAATTAGAAAAAAATCTACTTTTTCGTTGAAACCGAGGTGTAGTGGTGATGTCCTGTTTTATAGGAATTCACCGATATCTTTGTGTATTAGAATCTCAAGCAGTCCAAATTTGTTTTTTATTGTAGCATTCGTTTAACCTTATCGTTAGATACTCATCTTGCGCCGCATTACGGCCATTTCTAGTTCTAATCTGTTATTTTTAGTTTTATAATTACGTAATTTTATTGCACTTGTAAAAATTTTATTTCTTCGTTTTTCGTGCTGGATTTGCTCTGGATGGGTCAGTCCCGGTCCACAACCTTTGAATCAGGCGAAATGTGGAAAGAAAAGACTGAGAATTAGGAAAAAATCGACTTTTTCTTTGAAACCGAGTTATAGTGGTAAAGCCCTGTTTTTTTAGGAAATCACCTATATCCTCGCGTTATTAAGTCCATAGTATCTCCAAACAGTTTTTTCTTGTAGTTTTTGTGTAGTCTAATTATTAGACACCGTTCTCGTGCCGCATTCAGGCCATTTCTAGTTATAATCGCTTACCTTCAGTTTTATACTTACGTAATTTTAATGGAATTCTAAACATTTTTGTTTCTTCCTTTTTCGTGCTGTTTTTGCTCTCGGCCGGTCAGTCCCAGTTCACAAGCATCGAATCAGGTAAAACCTGTAAGAAAAACACACAGAATTAGAGAAAAAATCGACTTTTTCTTTGAAACCGAGGTGTAGTGGTGATGTCCTGTTTTATAGGAATTCACCGATATCTTTGTGTATTAGGATCTCAAGCAGTCCAAATTTGTTTTTTATTGTAGCATTCGTTTAACCTTATCGTTAGATACTCATCTTGCGCCGCATTTCGGCCATTTCTAGTTCTAATCTGTTATTTTTAGTTTTATAATTACATAATTTTATTGCACTTGTAAAAATTTTTATTTATTCGTATTTCGTGCTGGTTTTGCTCTGGGTAGGTCAGTCCCGGTCCACAACCGTTGAATCAAGCGAAACCTGGAAAGAAAAGACTGAGAATTAGGAAAAAATCGACTTTCTCTTTGAAACCGAGTTTTAGTGGTGATGTCCTGTTTTATAGGAATACACCGATATCTTTGTGTATTAGAATCTCAAGCAGTCCAAATTTGTTTTTTATTGTAGCATTCGTTTAACCTTATCGTTAGATACTCATCTTGCGCCGCATTACGGCCATTTCTAGTTCTTATCTGTTATTTTTAGTTTTATAATTACGTAATTTTATTGCACTTGTAAAAATTTTATTTCTTCGTATTTCGTGCTGGCTTAGCTCTGGGTAGGTCAGTCCCGGTCCACAACCGTTGAATCAAGCGAAACCTGGAAGAAAAGACTGAGAATTAGGAAAAAATCGACTTTTTCTTTGAAACCGCGTTATAGTGGTACAGCCCTGTTTTAGCATTCGTTTAACCTTATCGTTAGATACTCATCTTGCGCCGCATTTCGGCCATTTCTAGTTCTAATCTGTTATTTTTAGTTTTATAATTACGTAATTTTATTGCACTTGTAAAAAAATTTATTACCTCGTTTTTCGTGCTGGTTTTGCTCTGGGTAGGTCAGTCCTGGTCCACAACCGTTGAATCAAGCGAAACCTGGAAAGAAAAGTCTGAGAATTAGGAAAAAATCGACTTTTTCTTTGAAACCGCGTTATAGTGGTACAGCCCTGTTTTATAGGAAATCACCTATATCCTCTCGTTATTAAGTCCATAGTATCTCCAAACAGTTTTTTCTTGTAGTATTTGTGTAGTCTAATTATTAGACACCGTTCTCGTGCCGCATTCAGGCCATTTCTAGTTATAATCGCTTACCTTCAGTTTTATACTTACGTAATTTTAATGGAATTCTAAACATTTTTGTTTCTTCCTTTTTCGTGCTGTTTTTGCTCTCGGCCGGTCAGTCCCAGTTCACAAGCATCGAATAAGGTAAAACCTGTAAGAAAAACACACAGAATTAGGAAAAATCGACTTTTCTTTGAAACCGTGGTCTATACCACTATTGGTAAAGCCCTGTTTTATAGAAATCACCTATATCCTCTCGTTATTAAGTCCATAGTATCTCAAACAGTTTTTCTTGTAGTATTTGTGTAGTCTAATCATTAGACACCGTTCTCGTGCCGCATTCAGTTCATTTCTAGTTATAATCGCTTACCTTCAGTTTTATATTTACGTAATTTTATTGCACTTGTAAAAATTTATTTCCTCGTTTTTCGTGCTGGTTTTGCTCTGAATAGGTCAGTCCCGGTCCACAACCTTTGAATCAGGCGAAATGTGGAAAGAAAAGACTGAGAATTAGAAAAAATCTACTTTTCTTTGAAACCGAGCTGTAGTGGTGATGTCCTGTTTTATAGGAATTCACCGATATCTTTATGTATTAGAATCTCAAGCAGTCAAATTTGTTTTTATTGTAGCATTCGTTTAACCTTATCGTTAGATGCTCATCTTGCGCCGCATTACGGCCATTTCTAGTTCTAATCTGTTATTTTTAGTTTTATAATTACGTAATTTTATTGCACTTGTAAAAATTTATTTCCTCGTTTTTCGTGCTGGATTTGCTCTGGATGGGTCAGTCCGGTCCACAACCTTTGAATCAGGCGAAATGTGGAAAGAAAAGACTGAGAATTAGGAAAAAATCGACTTTTTCTTTGAAACCGAGTTATAGTGGTAAAGCCCTGTTTTTTAGGAAATCACCTATATCCTCGCGTTATTAAGTCCATAGTATCTCCAAACAGTTTTTTCTTGTAGTTTTTGTGTAGTCTAATTATTAGACACCGTTCTCGTGCCGCATTCAGGCCATTTCTAGTTATAATCGCTTACCTTCAGTTTTATACTTACGTAATTTTAATGGGCTTCTAAACATTTTTGTTTCTTCCTTTTTCGTGCTGTTTTTGCTCTCGGCCGGTCAGTCCCAGTTCACAAGCATCGAATAAGGTAAAACCTGTAAGAAAAACACACAGAATTAGGAAAAAATCGACTTTTTCTTTGAAACCGTGGTCTATACCACTATTGGTAAAGCCCTGTTTTATAGGAAATCACCTATATCCTCTCGTTATTAAGTCCATAGTATCTCAAACAGTTTTTTCTTGTAGTATTTGTGTAGTCTAATCATTAGACACCGTTCTCGTGCCGCATTCAGTTCATTTCTAGTTATAATCAGCTTACCTTCAGTTTTATATTTACGTAATTTTATTGCACTTGTAAAAAATTTATTTCCTCGTTTTTCGTGCTGGTTTTGCTCTGAATAGGTCAGTCCGGTCCACAACCTTTGAATCAAGCGAAACCTGGAAGAAAAGACTGAAATTAGGAAAAATCGACTTTTTCTTTGAAACCGAGTTTTAGTGGTAAAGCCCTGTTTTAGCATTCGTTTAACCTTATCGTTAGATACTCATCTTGCGCCGCATTTCGGCCATTTCTAGTTCTAATCTGTTGTTTTTAGTTTTATAATTACGTAATTTTATTGCACTTGTAAAAATTTTATTTCTTCGTTTTCGTGCTGGTTTTGCTCTGGATGGGTCAGTCGGTCCACAACCTTTGAATCAGGCGAAATGTGGAAAGAAAAGACTGAAATTAGGAAAAATCGACTTTTTCTTTGAAACCGAGGTGTAGTGGTGATGTCTGTTTTATAGGAATTCACCGATATCTTTATTATTATTAGAATCTCAAACAGTCAAATTTGTTTTTATTGTAGCATTCGTTTAACCTTATCGTTAGATACTCATCTTGCGCCGCATTACGGCCATTTCTAGTTCTAATCTGTTATTTTTAGTTTTATAATTACGTAATTTTATTGCACTTGTAAAAATTTTATTTCTTCGTATTTCGTGCTGGTTTTGCTCTGGGTAGGTCAGTCGGTCCACAACCGTTGAATCAAGCGAAACCTGGAAAGAAAGACTGAGAATTAGGAAAAAATCGACTTTCTCTTTGAAACCGAGTTTTAGTGGTGATGTCCTGTTTTATAGGAATTCACCGATATCTCTAATGATAGAATCTCAAACAGTCCAAATTTGTTTTTATTCTTGCATTCGTTTAATCTTATCGTAAGATACTCATCTTACGCCGCATTTCGGCCATTTCTAGTTCTAATCTGTTATTTTTAGTTTTATAATTACGTAATTTTATTGCACTTTAAAAAAATTTATTACCTCGTTTTTCGTGCTGGTTTTGCTCTGGGTAGGTCAGTCCTGGTCCACAACCGTTGAATCAAGCGAAACCTGGAAAGAAAAGACTGAGAATTAGGAAGAAATCGACTTTTTCTTTGAAACCGCGTTATAGTGGTACAGCCCTGTTTTATAGGAAATCACCTATATCCTCTCGTTATTAAGTCCATAGTATCTCCCAACAGTTTTTTCTTGTAGTATTTGTGTAGTCTAATTATTAGACACCGTTCTCGTGCCGCATTCAGGCCATTTCTAGTTATAATCGCTTACCTTCAGTTTTATACTTACGTAATTTTAATGGAATTCTAAACATTTTTGTTTCTTCCTTTTTCGTGCTGTTTTTGCTCTCGGCCGGTCAGTCCCAGTTCACAAGCATCGAATAAGGTAAAACCTGTAAGAAAAACACACAGAATTAGGAAAAAATCGACTTTTTCTTTGAAACCGTGGTCTATACCACTATTGGTAAAGCCCTGTTTTATAGGAAATCACCTATATCCTCTCGTTATTAAGTCCATAGTATCTCAAACAGTTTTTTCTTGTAGTATTTGTGTAGTCTAATCATTAGACACCGTTCTCGTGCCGCATTCAGTTCATTTCTAGTTATAATCGCTTACCTTCAGTTTTATATTTACGTAATTTTATTGCACTTGTAAAAAAATTTATTTCCTCGTTTTTCGTGCTGGTTTTGCTCTGAATAGGTCAGTCCCGGTCCACAACCTTTGAATCAGGCGAAATGTGGAAAGAAAAGACTGAGAATTAGGAAAAAATCGACTTTCTCTTTGAAACCGAGTTTTAGTGGTGATGTCCTGTTTTATAGGAATACACCGATATCTTTGTGTATTAGAATCTCAAACAGTCAAATTTGTTTTTATTGTAGCATTCGTTTAACCTTATCGTTAGATGCTCATCTTGCGCCGCATTACGGCCATTTCTAGTTCTAATCTGTTATTTTTAGTTTTATAATTACGTAATTTTATTGCACTTTAAAAATTTATTTCCTCGTTTTTCGTGCTGGATTTGCTCTGGATGGGTCAGTCGGTCCACAACCTTTGAATCAGGCGAAATGTGGAAAGAAAGACTGAGAATTAGAAAAAATCGACTTTTCTTTGAAACCGAGTTATAGTGGTAAAGCCCTGTTTTATAGGAAATCACCTATATCCTCTCGTTATTAAGTCCATAGTATCTCCAAACAGTTTTTTCTTGTAGTTTTTGTGTAGTCTAATTATTAGACACCGTTCTCGTGCCGCATTCAGGCCATTTCTAGTTATAATCGCTTACCTTCAGTTTTATACTTACGTAATTTTAATGGAATTCTAAACATTTTTGTTTCTTCCTTTTTCGTGCTGTTTTTGCTCTCGGCCGGTCAGTCCCAGTTCACAAGCATCGAATAAGGTAAAACCTGTAAGAAAAACACACAGAATTAGGAAAAAATCGACTTTTTCTTTGAAACCGTGGTCTATACCACTATTGGTAAAGCCCTGTTTTATAGGAAATCACCTATATCCTCGTTATTAAGTCCATAGTATCTCAAACAGTTTTTCTTGTAGTATTTGTGTAGTCTAATCATTAGACACCGTTCTCGTGCCGCATTCAGTTCATTTCTAGTTATAATCGCTTACCTTCAGTTTTATATTTACGTAATTTTATTGCACTTGTAAAAATTTATTACCTCGTTTTCGTGCTGGTTTTGCTCTGAATAGGTCAGTCCGGTCCACAACCTTTGAATCAAGCGAAACCTGGAAAGAAAAGACTGAGAATTAGGAAAAAATCGGCTTTTTCTTTGAAACCGAGTTTTAGTGGTAAAGCCCTGTTTTTGGCATTCGTTTAACCTTATCGTTAGATACTCATCTTGCGCCGCATTTCGGCCATTTCTGGATTCTAATCTGTTGTTTTAGTTTTATAATTACGTAATTTTATTGCACTTATAAAATTTTATTTCTTCGTATTTCGTGCTGGTTTTGCTCTGGATCGGTCAGTCCCGGTCCACAACCGTTGAATCAGGCGAAACCTGGAAAGAAAAGACTGAGAATTAGGAAAAAATCGACTTTCTCTTTGAAACCGAGTTTTAGTGGTGATGTCCTGTTTTATAGGAATACACCGATATCTTTGTGTATTAGAATCTCAAGCAGTCCAAATTTGTTTTTTATTTTAGCATTCGTTTAACCTTATCGTTAGATACTCATCTTGCGCCGCATTTCGGCCATTTCTAGTTCTAATCTGTTATTTTTAGTTTTATAATTACGTAATTTTATTGCACTTGTAAAAATTTTTATTTCTTCGTATTTCGTGCTGGCTTAGCTCTGGGTAGGTCAGTCCCGGTCCACAACCGTTGAATCAAGCGAAACCTGGAAAGAAAAGACTGAGAATTAGGAAAAAATCGACTTTTTCTTTGAAACCGCGTTATAGTGGTACAGCCCTGTTTTAGCATTCGTTTAACCTTATCGTTAGATACTCATCTTGCGCCGCATTTCGGCCATTTCTAGTTCTAATCTGTTATTTTTAGTTTTATAATTACGTAATTTTATTGCACTTGTAAAAAAATTTATTACCTCGTTTTTCGTGCTGGTTTTGCTCTGGGTAGGTCAGTCCTGGTCCACAACCGTTGAATCAAGCGAAACCTGGAAGAAAAGACTGAGAATTAGGAAAAAATCGACTTTTCTTTGAAACCGCGTTATAGTGGTACAGCCCTGTTTTATAGGAAATCACCTATATCCTCTCGTTATTAAGTCCATAGTATCTCCAAACAGTTTTTCTTGTAGTATTTGTGTAGTCTAATCATTAGACACCGTTCTCGTGCCGCATTCAGGCCATTTCTAGTTATAATCGCTTACCTTCAGTTTTATACTTACGTAATTTTAATGGAATTCTAAACATTTTTGTTTCTTCCTTTTTCGTGCTGTTTTTGCTCTCGGCCGGTCAGTCCCAGTTCACAAGCATCGAATAAGGTAAAACCTGTAAGAAAAACACACAGAATTAGGAAAAAATCGACTTTTTCTTTGAAACCGTGGTCTATACCACTATTGGTAAAGCCCTGTTTTATAGGAAATCACCTATATCCTCTCGTTATTAAGTCCATAGTATCTCAAACAGTTTTTTCTTGTAGTATTTGTGTAGTCTAATCATTAGACACCGTTCTCGTGCCGCATTCAGTTCATTTCTAGTTATAATCGCTTACCTTCAGTTTTATATTTACGTAATTTTATTGCACTTGTAAAAAAATTTATTTCCTCGTTTTTCGTGCTGGTTTTGCTCTGAATAGGTCAGTCCCGGTCCACAACCTTTGAATCAGGCGAAATGTGGAAAGAAAAGACTGAGAATTAGAAAAAAATCTACTTTTTCTTTGAAACCGAGCTGTAGTGGTGATGTCCTGTTTTATAGGAATTCACCGATATCTTTGTGTATTAGAATCTCAAGCAGTCCAAATTTGTTTTTTATTGTAGCATTCGTTTAACCTTATCGTTAGATACTCATCTTGCGCCGCATTACGGCCATTTCTAGTTCTAATCTGTTATTTTTAGTTTTATAATTACGTAATTTTATTGCACTTGTAAAAATTTTATTTCTTCGTTTTCGTGCTGGTTTAGCTCTGGGTAGGTCAGTCCCGGTCCACAACCTTTGAATCAGGCGAAATGTGGAAAGAAAAGAAAGACTGAGAATTAGAAAAAATCTACTTTTTTCTTTGAAACCGAGCTGTAATTGGTGATGTCCTGTTTTATAGGAATTCACCGATATCTTTATTAGAATCTCAAGCAGTCCAAATTTGTTTTTATTGTAGCATTCGTTTAACCTTATCGTTAGATACTCATCTTGCGCCGCATTACGGCCATTTCTAGTTCTAATCCTGTTATTTTTAGTTTTATAATTACGTAATTTTATTGCACTTGTAAAAATTTTATTTCTTCGTTTTTTTCGTGCTGGTTTAGCTCTGGGTGGGTCAGTCCCGGTCCACAACCTTTGAATCAGGCGAAATGTGGAAAGAAAAGACTGACAATTAGGAAAAAATCGACTTTTTCTTTGAAACCGAGTTATAGTGGTAAAGCCCTGTTTTTTAGGAAATCACCTATATCCTCGCGTTATTAAGTCCATAGTATCTCCAAACAGTTTTTTCTTGTAGTATTTGTGTAGTCTAATTATTAGACACCGTTCTCGTGCCGCATTCAGGCCATTTCTAGTTATAATCGCTTACCTTCAGTTTTATACTTACGTAATTTTAATGGAATTCTAAACATTTTTGTTTCTTCCTTTTTCGTGCTGTTTTTGCTCTCGGCCGGTCAGTCCCAGTTCACAAGCATCGAATAAGGTAAAACCTGTAAGAAAAACACACAGAATTAGGAAAAAATCGACTTTTTCTTTGAAACCGTGGTCTATACCACTATTGGTAAAGCCCTGTTTTATAGAAATCACCTATATCCTCTCGTTATTAAGTCCATAATTATCTCAAACAGTTTTTTCTTGTAGTATTTGTGTAGTCTAATCATTAGACACCGTTCTCGTGCCGCATTCAGTTCATTTCTAGTTATAATCGCTTACCTTCAGTTTTATATTTACGTAATTTTATTGCACTTGTAAAAAAATTTATTTCCTCGTTTTTCGTGCTGGTTTTGCTCTGAATAGGTCAGTCCCGGTCCACAACCTTTGAATCAAGCGAAACCTGGAAGAAAAGACTGAAATTAGGAAAAATCGACTTTTTCTTTGGAAACCGAGTTTTAGTGGTAAAGCCCTGTTTTAGCATTCGTTTAACCTTATCGTTAGATACTCATCTTGCGCCGCATTTCGGCCATTTCTAGTTCTAATCTGTTGTTTTTAGTTTTATAATTACGTAATTTTATTGCACTTGTAAAATTTTATTTCTTCGTTTTCGTGCTGGTTTTGCTCTGGATGGTTCAGTCCCGGTCCACAACCTTTGAATCAGGCGAAATGTGGAAAGAAAAGACTGAGAATTAGAAAAATCGACTTTTTCTTTGAAACCGAGTTTTAGTGGTGATGTCTGTTTTATAGGAATTCACCGATATCTTTGTGTATTAGAATCTCAAACAGTCCAAATTTGTTTTTATTGTAGCATTCGTTTAACCTTATCGTTAGATACTCATCTTGCGCCGCATTTCGGCCATTTCTAGTTCTAATCCTGTTATTTTTGGTTTTATAATTACGTAATTTTATTGCACTTGTAAAATTTTATTTCTTCGTATTTCGTGCTGGTTTAGCTCTGGATGGGTCAGTCCCGGTCCACAACCGTTGAATCAAGCGAAACCTGGAAAGAAAAGACTGAGAATTAGGAAAAATCGACTTTCTCTTTGAAACCGAGTTTTAGTGGTGATGTCCTGTTTTATAGAATTCACCGATATCTCTAATATTAGAATCTCAAACAGTCAAATTTGTTTTTATTCTTGCATTCGTTTAATCTTATCGTAAGATACTCATCTTACGCCGCATTTCGGCCATTTCTAGTTCTAATCTGTTATTTTTAGTTTTATAATTACGTAATTTTATTGCACTTTAAAAAATTTATTACCTCGTTTTTCGTGCTGGTTTTGCTCTGGGTAGGTCAGTCCTGGTCCACAACCAGAACGAATCAAACGAAACCTGGAAAGAAAAGACTGAGAATTAGGAAGAAATCGACTTTTTCTTTGAAACCGCGTTATAGTAAATTTTGGCCCTGTTTTATAGGAAATCACCTATATCCTCGTTATTAAGTCCATAGTATCTCCCAACAGTTTTTTCTTGTAGTTTTGTGTAGTCTAATTATTAGACACCGTTCTCGTGCCGCATTCAGGCCATTTCTAGTTATAATCGCTTACCTTCAGTTTTATACTTACGTAATTTTAATGGAATTCTAAACATTTTGTTTCTTCCTTTTTCGTGCTGTTTTTTGCTCGGCCGGTCAGTCCCAGTTCACAAGCATCGAATAAGGTAAAACCTGTAAGAAAAACACACAGAATTAGGAAAAATCGACTTTTTCTTTGAAACCGTGGTCTATACCACTATTGGTAAAAGCCCTGTTTTATAGAAATCACCTATATCCTCTCGTTATTAAGTCCATAGTATCTCAAACAGTTTTTTCTTGTAGTATTTGTGTAGTCTAATCATTAGACACCGTTCTCGATGCCGCATTCAGTTCATTTCTAGTTATAATCGCTTACCTTCAGTTTTATATTTACGTAATTTTATTGCACTTAAAAAAATTCTATTTCCTCGTTTTTCGTGCTGGTTTTGCTCTGAATAGGTCAGTCCCGGTCCACAACCTTGAATCAGGCGAAATGTGGAAAGAAAAGACTGAGAATTAGGAAAAATCGACTTTCTCTTTGAAACCGAGTTTTAGTGGTGATGTCCTGTTTTATAGAATTCACCGATATCTTTGTGTATTAGAATCTCAAACAGTCCAAATTTGTTTTTATTGTAGCATTCGTTTAACCTTATCGTTAGATACTCATCTTGCGCCGCATTACGGCCATTTCTAGTTCTAATCTGTTATTTTTAGTTTTATAATTACGTAATTTTATTGCACTTGTAAAATTTTATTTCTTCGTTTTTCGTGCTGGTTTTGCTCTGGGTAGGTCAGTCCTGGTCCACAACCAGAACGAATCAAACGAAACCTGGAAAGAAAAGACTGAGAATTAGGAAGAAATCGACTTTTTCTTTGAAACCGAGTTATAGTGGTAAAGCCCTGTTTTATAGGAAATCACCTATATCCTCGTTATTAAGTCCATAGTATCTCCCAACAGTTTTTTCTTGTAGTATTTGTGTAGTCTAATTATTAGACACCGTTCTCGATGCCGCATTCAGGCCATTTCTAGTTATAATCGCTTACCTTCGGTTTATGCTTACGTAATTTTAATGGAATTCTAAACATTTTTGTTTCTTCCTTTTTCGTGCTGTTTTTGCTCTCGGCCGGTCAGTCCCAGTTCACAAGCATCGAATAAGGTAAAACCTGTAAGAAAACACACAGAATTAGGAAAAATCGACTTTTCTTTGAAACCGTGGTCTATACCACTATTGGTAAAGCCCTGTTTTATAGAATCACCTATATCCTCTCGTTATTAAGTCCATGGTATCTCAAACAGTTTTTTCTTGTAGTATTTGTGTAGTCTAATTATTAGACACCGTTCTCGTGCCGCATTCAGTTCATTTCTAGTTATAATCGCTTACCTTCAGTTTTATATTTACGTAATTTTGTTGCACTTGTAAAAATTTATTTCCTCGTTTTTCGTGCTGGTTTTGCTCTGAATAGGTCAGTCCCGGTCCACAACCTTTGAATCAGGCGAAATGTGGAAAGAAAAGGCCTTGTGAGAATTAGGAAAAATCGACTTTCTCTTTGAAACCGAGGTTTTGGTGAATTTTGATGTCCTGTTTTATAGGAATACACCGATATCTTTGTGTATTAGAATCTCAAGCAGTCCAAATTTGTTTTTTATTGTAGCATTCGTTTAACCTTATCGTTAGATACTCATCTTGCGCCGCATTACGGCCATTTCTAGTTCTAATCTGTTATTTTTAGTTTTATAATTACGTAATTTTGTTGCACTTGTAAAATTTTATTTCTTCGTTTTTCGTGCTGGTTTTGCTCTGGATGGTTCAGTCCCGGTCCACAACCTTTGAATCAGGCGAAATGTGGAAAGAAAAGACTGAGAATTAGGAAAAAATCGACTTTTTCTTTGAAACCGAGTTATAGTGGTAAAGCCCTGTTTTTTAGGAAATCACCTATATCCTCGCGTTATTAAGTCCATAGTATCTCAAACAGTTTTTTCTTGTAGTTTTGTGTAGTCTAATCATTAGACACCGTTCTCGATGCCGCATTCAGGCCATTTCTAGTTATAATCGCTTACCTTCGGTTTTATGCTTACGTAATTTTAATGGAATTCTAAACATTTTTGTTTCTTCCTTTTTCGTGCTGTTTTTGCTCTCGGCCGGTCAGTCCCAGTTCACAAGCATCGAATCAGGTAAAACCTGTAAGAAAACACACAGAATTAGAAAAAATCGACTTTTTCTTTGAAACCGAGTTTTAGTGGTGATGTCTGTTTTATAGGAATTCACCGATATCTTTGTGTATTAGAATCTCAAGCAGTCCAAATTTGTTTTTATTGTAGCATTCGTTTAACCTTATCGTTAGATACTCATCTTGCGCCGCATTTCGGCCATTTCTAGTTCTTAATCTGTTATTTTTAGTTTTATAATTGCGTAATTTTATTGCACTTGTAAAAATTTTATTTCTTCGTATTTCGTGCTGGTTTAGCTCTGGGTAGGTCAGTCCCGGTCCACAACCGTTGAATCAAGCGAAACCTGGAAAGAAAAGACTGAGAATTAGGAAAAATCGACTTTTTCTTTGAAACCGCGTTATAATTAATTTTTAGCCCTGTTTTATAGGAAATCACCTATATCCTCTCGTTATTAAGTCCATAGTATCTCCAAACAGTTTTTTCTTGTAGTTTTTGTGTAGTCTAATCATTAGACACCGTTCTGGTGCCGCATTCAGGCCATTTCTAGTTATAATCGCTTTCCTTCAGTTTTATACTTACGTAATTTTAATGGAATTCTAAACATTTTTGTTTCTTCCTTTTTCGTGCTGTTTTTGCTCTCGGCCGGTCAGTCCCAGTTCACAAGCATCGAATCAGGTAAAACCTGTAAGAAAAACACACAGAATTAGGAAAAAATCGACTTTTTCTTTGAAACCGTGGTCTATACCACTATTGGTAAAGCCCTGTTTTATAGGAAATCACCTATATCCTCTCGTTATTAAGTCCATAGTATCTCAAACAGTTTTTTCTTGTAGTATTTGTGTAGTGTATTCATTAGACACCGTTCTCGTGCCGCATTCAGTTCATTTCTAGTTATAATCGCTTACCTTCAGTTTTATATTTACGTAATTTTATTGCACTTGTAAAAATTTATTTCCTCGTTTTTCGTGCTGGTTTTGCTCTGAATAGGTCAGTCAGTCCACAACCTTTGAATCAGGCGAAATGTGGAAAGAAAAGACTGAGAATTAGGAAAAATCGACTTTCTCTTTGAAACCGAGTTTTAGTGGTGATGTCTGTTTTATAGGAATTCACCGATATCTTTGTGTATTAGAATCTCAAGCAGTCAAATTTGTTTTTATTGTAGCATTCGTTTAACCTTATCGTTAGATACTCATCTTGCGCCGCATTACGGCCATTTCCTGGATTCTAATCTGTTATTTTTAGTTTTATAATTACGTAATTTTATTGCACTTGTAAAAATTTTATTTCTTCGTTTTTCGTGCTGGTTTTGCTCTGGGTAGGTCAGTCCCGGTCCACAACCTTTGAATCAGGCGAAATGTGGAAAGAAAAAAGACGAAATTAGGAAAAATCGACTTTTTCTTTGAAACCGAGTTTTAGTGGTAAAGCCCTGTTTTTAGGAAATCACCTATATCCTCGCGTTATTAAGTCCATAGTATCTCCAAACAGTTTTTCTTGTAGTTTTTGTGTAGTCTAATTATTAGACACCGTTCTCGATGCCGCATTCAGGCCATTTCTAGTTATAATCGCTTACCTTCAGTTTTATACTTACGTAATTTTAATGGAATTCTAAACATTTTGTTTCTTCCTTTTTCGTGCTGTTTTTGCTCTCGGCCGGTCAGTCCCAGTTCACAAGCATCGAATCAGGTAAAACCTGTAAACACACAGAATTAGAAAAAATCGACTTTTTCTTTGAAACCGAGGTGTAGTGGTGATGTCCTGTTTTATAGGAATTCACCGATATCTTTATTAATATTAGAATCTCAAGCAGTCAAATTTGTTTTTATTGTAGCAGCATTCGTTTAACCTTATCGTTAGATACTCATCTTGCGCCGCATTTCGGCCATTTCTAGTTCTAATCTGTTATTTTTAGTTTTATAATTACGTAATTTTATTGCATTTGTAAAAATTTTATTTCTTCGTATTTCGTGCTGGTTTAGCTCTGGGTAGGTCAGTCCCGGTCCACAACCGTTGAATCAAGCGAAACCTGGAAAGAAAAAGACTGAGAATTAGGAAAAATCGACTTTTCTTTGAAACCGCGTTATAGTGGTACAGCCCTGTTTTATAGGAAATCACCTATATCCTCTCGTTATTAAGTCCATAGTATCTCAAACAGTTTTTCTTGTAGTTTTTGTGTAGTCTAATCATTAGACACCGTTCTGGTGCCGCATTCAGGCCATTTCTAGTTATAATCGCTTTCCTTCAGTTTTATACTTACGTAATTTTAATGGAATTCTAAACATTTTTGTTTCTTCCTTTTCGTGCTGTTTTGCTCTCGGCCGGTCAGTCCCAGTTCACAAGCATCGAATAAGGTAAAACCTGTAAGAAAACACACAGAATTAGGAAAAATCGACTTTTCTTTGAAACCGAGGTGTAGTGGTGATGTCCTGTTTTATAGGAATTCACCGATATCTTTGTGTATTAGAATCTCAAGCAGTCCAAATTTGTTTTTTATTGTAGCATTCGTTTAACCTTATCGTTAGATACTCATCTTGCGCCGCATTTCGGCCATTTCTAGTTCTAATCTGTTATTTTTAGTTTTATAATTACGTAATTTTATTGCATTTGTAAAAATTTTATTTCTTCGTATTTCGTGCTGGTTTAGCTCTGGGTAGGTCAGTCCCGGTCCACAACCACCGTTGAATCAAGCCGAAACCTGGAAAGAAAAAGACTGAGAATTAGGAAAAATCGACTTTTCTTTGAAACCGCCGTTATGATGGGTACAGCCCTGTTTTATAGGAAATCACCTATATCCTCTCGTTATTAAGTCCATGAAGTATCTCCAAACAGTTTTTCTTGTAGTTTTTGTGTAGTCTAATCATTGGAGCACACCGTTCTGGTGCCGCATTCAGACCATTTCTAGTTATAATCGCTTTCCTTCAGTTTTATACTTACGTAATTTTAATGGAATTCCTAAAGCATTTTTGTTTCTTCCTTTTTCGTGCTGTTTTGCTCTCGGCCGGTCAGTCCCAGTTCACAAGCATCGAATAAGGTAAAATATAATAAGAAAAACACAGAATTAGGAAAAAATCGGCTTTTCTTTGAAACCGTGGTCTATACCACTATTGGTAAGCCCTGTTTTATAGGAAATCACCTATATCCTCTCGTTATTAAGTCCATGGCAATTATCTCAAACGGTTTTTTCTTGTAATTATTTGTGTAGTCTAATCATTAGACACCGTTCTCGTCGCATTCAGTTCATTTCTAGTTATAATCGCTTACCTTCAGTTTTATATTTACGTAATTTTATTGCACTTGTAAAAAATTTATTTCCTCGTTTTCGTGCTGGTTTTGCTCTGAATAGGTCAGTCCAGTCCACAACCTTTGAATCAGGCGAAATGTGGAAAGAAAAGGCCGAGAATAGGAAAAATCGACTTTTCTTTGAAACCGAGGTGTAGGGGTGATGTCCTGTTTTATAGGAATTCACCGATATCTCTGTGTATTAGAATCTCAAACAGTCCAAATTTGTTTTTATTCTGTATCGTTTAATTCCGGACAAGTGATACTTCCATTCACGTCCGCATTTCCGCCATTTCTAGTTCTTAATCTGTTATTTTTAGTTTTATAATTACGTAATTTTATTGCACTTTAAAAAATTCTATTACCTCGTTTTTCAGTTGGTTTTGTTTGGGTAGGTCAGTCCTGTCCACAAACTGTTGAATCAAGCGCGAAACCTGGAAAGAAAGATTGAGAATTAGGAAGAAATCGACTTTTCTTTGAAACCGCGTTATAGTGGTACAGCCCTGTTTTATAGGAAATCACCACCTATATCCTCTCGTTATTAAGTCCATGTATCTCCCAACAGTTTTTCTGTAGTATTTGTGTAGCTCACCTATTAGATACCGTTCTCGTGCCGCATTCAGGCCATTTCTAGTTATAATCGCTTACCTTCAGTTTTATACTTACGTAATTTTAATGGAATTTAAACATTTTGTTTCTTTTCCTTTTCGTGCTGTTTTTTTGCTCGGCCGGTCAGTCCCAGTTCACAAGCATCGAATGGTAAAACCCGTAAGAAAAACACACAGAATTAGAAAAAATCGATTCTTTCTTTTGAAACCGTGGTCTATACCACTATTGGTAGTAAAGCTCCTGTTTTATAGGAAATCACCTATATCCTCTCGTTATTAAGTCCATAGTATCCTCAAACAGTTTTTCTTGTAGTATTTGTGTAGTCTAATCATTGAACTACCGTTCTCGTGCCGTTTCGGTTTCCAGGTACTTACGGTTGGGGATAAGCGGCTGGGGACATGGTAAATTGCGTTTTGCGCCCGAAATTTGAAACATGGTAACCTTGAGGCCAGGTTGATTTTGCCTTCGCCTCGGCAATTGCGTCTATGTATCTTGACGCCTGCAGCCGCTGCCTCCGGCTCCAGGGTCACGACCATGAAGGGATCGCGGAGTTGCAATTTTGACCGCCCTCAGTTTGCCAACAGGCACAGCGTCTTCCCTCCCTTGTTTTGAGCCTTCCTAACCACCGTCATCCAGGGTTGATCCGTAGACTCCAGGTGCAAGTGGCGGGGGTCGGGTCTCTTCGTCTTCTTGCCCTGCTTAGCGAAGATGCTTCTCTTACCCTTAGGGCGCTTCGGGGCCGGGACACCCTCGGCGACAGCCGATCCTAGCACCTAGCCGCCTTGACAGGCGGTTTTCGCCACAACCGGTGTCTGGGAGGTGAAGGGCAGGACGAAAGTCAGGCACTGCTTCCGATCTCCTGTCCGTCGCTGAGTGGAGGCGAAGGCGGCCTTCTCTCAGGTAAGAACGATCTTCCAGCGCCGCGAACCTAGATTGATCATTGACCCTACCTGATCAATGATCGAGCGCACGAGCTCCTCCTTACCCGCTCCCTCTATATGTTGGCTTGGGCGGTCCATCTGCATTCGCAGGTAATACCCACCTCCTTCCTCATTTCGATACCCGCCTCGCCTTGGGGCGACGTTATCCGCCAGCTTTGTCGTCTCCTCTACAGGGGTACAGCGGCGCTGCGGAATATTGGTGGTCTCACTAACGGTCTCCGCAGCCTCCTTCAGCGCCTTCACCCAGGTGCCCTTCAGGAGTTTCTTAGACCTTGTGGCCCACCATGGTGATGACGCCGACGCTGTCCTCAATCCCTCTTTTGTGGCTCGATGCCGGCTCGAAGTCGCCATCGTTCGGCGGCATGACTCGACAGGGTTGTTTTGCCTTCGC
>JAGSMU010000614.1:0-18980 GCA_029286865.1 Teinopalpus imperialis
CTCGGCAATTGCGTCTATGTATCTTGACGCCTGCAGCCGCTGCCTCCGGCTCCAGGGTCACGACCATGAAGGGATCGCGGAGTTGCAATTTTGACCGCCCTCAGTTTGCCAACAGGCACAGCGTCTTCCCTCCCTTGTTTTGAGCCTTCCTAACCACCGTCATCCAGGGTTGATCCGTAGACTCCAGGTGCAAGTGGCGGGGGTCGGGTCTCTTCGTCTTCTTGCCCTGCTTAGCGAAGATGCTTCTCTTACCCTTAGGGCGCTTCGGGGCCGGGACACCCTCGGCGACAGCCGATCCTAGCACCTAGCCGCCTTGACAGGCGGTTTTCGCCACAACCGGTGTCTGGGAGGTGAAGGGCAGGACGAAAGTCAGGCACTGCTTCCGATCTCCTGTCCGTCGCTGAGTGGAGGCGAAGGCGGCCTTCTCTCAGGTAAGAACGATCTTCCAGCGCCGCGAACCTAGATTGATCATTGACCCTACCTGATCAATGATCGAGCGCACGAGCTCCTCCTTACCCGCTCCCTCTATATGTTGGCTTGGGCGGTCCATCTGCATTCGCAGGTAATACCCACCTCCTTCCTCATTTCGATACCCGCCTCGCCTTGGGGCGACGTTATCCGCCAGCTTTGTCGTCTCCTCTACAGGGGTACAGCGGCGCTGCGGAATATTGGTGGTCTCACTAACGGTCTCCGCAGCCTCCTTCAGCGCCTTCACCCAGGTGCCCTTCAGGAGTTTCTTAGACCTTGTGGCCCACCATGGTGATGACGCCGACGCTGTCCTCAATCCCTCTTTTGTGGCTCGATGCCGGCTCGAAGTCGCCATCGTTCGGCGGCATGACTCGACAGGGTTGTTATCCTGCCGGCACGGAGCTGACAGGCTGACCGCAGCGATTTCCGCCTCGCCTCACCTCAGTTCCGCCTCCTTCACGCGGCTACCAACGCCATTTTGGCCTGGGCAAGACCGACATATTGCCACAATGTCGTCGGAGGGTCGTCATAAATCGTTTGGCAGATGACATCTGGCCATTCTTCCCGTCACCGGCCCATTGCCGGACCTGTCCGTGCTAGAAGGACGTTTCTCCTAACTGCACACTCCTCCTCTCATCCAAGTGACTCACGCTGAGCGCCGAGTCACTCGTCGTCATCGCTGTCCATTTCCGTCAAGCCTTTGGTATGTTTAAATTTTTCCATTTTGATTCCCACGATTACAGGACGAAGTAAAGGTCGGTCCCCGGTGACGCCTATTCCGGTGAGCAAGGCTACGCTGTGAGGGTCGCCGCAGTGCTACAGAGTTTTAGGGCTTCGCTGTCTGATTTTTATAGAATTTACTCTGCCAGACGGCCGGATTAAGGCAAGCCCTCAGCTCCTGCACTTCGAGCGTACCCCATTATCGTCAACACTGGGGTCTTTGACGAAATTACAGCGGGTTACGGCGCGCTGGGAGAGCCGACGTAACTCCAGTTTTGGACGGTTGAATGCCCGGCGGCGGTGTGAGTGCACACCGGACCCGTCCTACCACTATGGGCATTAGGCACTGGAGCGATATATCGTCACCAGTTCCTAATACACACCATCATTGTTGCCTTTCCCCGGATACAGAAATCAAGGGAGAAATGCAGCCTCCACAACAGCTCGACGGTTGGTGCCCGGTGGCAGTAAAGCGCACACCGAGCCCGTCCCCACACTGAGCATGAGGGCGCTGCCAACGACGTATCGCCACCAGTTCCCCGGCGCCTCATTTTGTTGCCTTTCCCACGGTACTTTGATCAAAGGAGAAATGCAACCTCCGTGGGCACTGAGAACGACGTATCGTCACCAGAGTGCCCAATGCCTCATGTTCGGTTGCCTTTCCTCCGGATACGAAATCAGAGAAATGCAACCACCGTCCTGCTTCATTGCCCTCCATATCAGGGGACGCGAGCATCCATCCACCTGTCAGAACATTCGCCACTGGCAGCAACGTATCATCACCAATTGCCCAGGTGCACCGTCCGGCGTTGCCTTTCCCCGGATACAATGAGTATCAAAGGGGAGATTCGGCGACAGGCACTCGAAGAGGTTTTCTGACATTGGCACTAACCCTTTTTTTACGCTTGGGAAATGCCACCATACCCACCTGCGGGGGCAAAGGGGTGGAGTTATGTCGGACTTGCCGACTAAAACCCCATGGTGTTCCTCCATCGTCGCGTATGGCGGGGTCACGGGAACGCTTTCGCGCACATCCGCGGCCGCCTGCGCCGGCCATCAGACGGCCCCTTCTCCGGGGAGGACATCTCCTCTCCACCCCTCCTGGCAGGGCGCGCCGGAACACGGACGCGCCCTCCAGCTCGGCCTCCCCTCTGTAGGTGGAAGCGGACTCCCCGAGTCCGCCCCAGAAGACCATGGGGCCAGGCCCCAGCCCCTGCGGCGGATCTGGTGTTAGGCTCCGCCGCCGACCTCGTTATTCGGCCGCGGAGGACAGGGGAGGCGGCAGGATCAACCACCTCCACTGAACCGCGGCCCCACCACGGCCGCATCAGCGGTGCGGCCCCGCTTGAGTCGCGGAGGATGAGGAGATACACTGCCACTCCTCGCGACTCCGTCTCCGGATGCGGAGGAGTAGGGGCGGCTGATGCGCGGTACCGGTTGCTAACAGTCCTCGCACCGCCACCCCATTCCCCGACTCCACTCGGCTGCGGATGGTGCGTAAGACGGCCTCCTCCGTCCATCCGCGCCCGCAGCCCACCGGCTGCATCCAGGGTGGGCCCAGCTCCAGCCCGCCCGGAGCAGCCTCCTCAGGCCGGCCCAGCAGGCGCCTTAGGCCGGCCATTTGGGATTCCTCTTAGCTTCACCGTGGTTAACTCCACACCACGGTTGCTAAGCCCCGCTACGACAAAGCGGAACCCTTCCGGGGGTGGCACCCCAGCCCCAACTAACCTAACCTAACCTAACCTAACCTAACCTAACCTTTTTTTTTTTTTTTTTTTTTGGCAGGGGAATGCCTACGCATACCCACCCTTGCGGGGCAAGGGATGGAGTTATGTCGGACTCGCACCGACTAAAACCCCATGGTGTTCCTCCATCGTCGCGTGGCGGGGTCACGGGAACGCTTTCGCACACATCCGCGACCCGCCGCCGGCCGATCAGACCCGGCCCTTCTCCGGGGAGGACATCTCCCCTCTCCCACCCCCTCTCAGGCAAGGCGCGCCGGAACGGACGCGCCTTCCATCTCGGCCTCCTCCGTAGGTGGGAAGCCGGACCCCGAGTCCGCCCCAGAGCCATGGGGCCAGGAAGCGGTTAGCAAGCCCGGCCCTGCGGCCCGGATCCGGTGACAGGCCCGCCGCCGACCAATGCTCGGCCGCCCGGAGGACGGGGAGAGTGGCGGGAACAACCAGCACTCCGCTGAACCGCGGCCCCACCACGGCCGCATCAGCGGTGCGGCCCCGCGTGAGTCGCGGAGGATAGGGAGATACACCACCACTCCCTCCGCGACTCCGTCTCAGATCACCGGAGGGGATGGGGGACGATGCGCGGTACCGGTCTAGACAGTCCGCGCGCGACCACGACTCGCCTCGGCCGCCCGGATGATGCGTAAGGCCGGCGCAAAACCCGTCCATCCGCACCCGCAGCCCACCGACGCATCCGGGGCGGGCTCAGCTCCAGCCCGCCCAGGGCGGCCTCCTCGAATGGCGGCCTCAGAGCGCCTTAGGCCGGCCATTCCGGGTTCCTCTTAAGCTTCACCGTGGTTAACTCCACACCACGGTTACTAAACCGCCACGACCAGCCCAGGAACCCTTCGGGGAACCTAGCCTAGCCTAACTAACCTAACCTTTTTTTTTTTTTTTTTTTTTACATGGGAAATGCCTACGCATACCCACCCCTGCGGGGAACTTAAGGGGGTGGATTATGTCGGACTGCACCGACTAAAACCCCATGGTGTTCCACCTTCGTCGCGTATGGCGGGGTTACGGGAACGCTTTTCGCACCTCCGCGACCCCGCCTGCGCTGGCCGGCAAGCCGGCCCCTCCTTCCGGGGAGGACATCCCCTCACCCCTCGCCACCCAGGCGCGCCGGAACACGGACGCGCCTTCCCATCTCAGCCTCCTCTGTGGGTGGAAACGGACTCCCCGAGTCCGCCCCCAGGCCATGGGGAGCCAGGAAAGCAGCAAACAAGCCCAGCCCCTGCGGCGGATCTGGTGTTAGGCTCCGCCGCCAACCAATGTTCGGCCGCGGAGGACAGGGAGCGGCAGGATCAGCCGACCTCCACTGAACCCGCGGCCCCACCACGGCCGCATCAGCGTTGCGACCCCAGCGGAGTCGCGGGATAGGGGAGATGCACTACCACTCCCTCCGCGACTCCGTCTCGGAGTACCCGGAGGGTGGGGGCGACGATGCGTGAGGCCGCACTGCTAACAGTCCCCGCACCGCCACCCCATTCCCCGACTCCGCCTCGGCTGCGGATGGTGCGTAGGAACCGGCCTCACTCCGTCCACTCCGCCCGCAGCCCACCGACTACGCATCGGGACCCGGCTCCAGCCCGCCCGGGCGGCCTCCTCGAACCGGCCTTAGAACGCCTTAGGCCGGCCATTTTGGGATATCTTAGCTTCACCGTGGTTAACTCCACCACGGTTACTAAGCCCCGCTACGACAAGCGGGAACCCTTCGGGGGGAACCTAGCCTAACCTAGCCTAACCTAACTAACCTGCTTCTTCTTTTTTTTTTTTTTTTTTTTTTTTTTTTCGTGGGAAATGCCTACGCATACCCAGCACAGCGTGTTGAGGGAGGCGGGTTATGTCGGACTCGCACCGACTAAAACCCACGGTGTTCGTAACCGCAGCAGTGCTGTGCATGCGGGTACGCTGTGAGCATTCTTCCGCGTGCACGGCTGGTGGCGGAAAACCAGTTAATGGCCTCGGCGGATTTGAACGTGTAGTGAGGCGCGCGGGAACACCGGGCGCTCCCCACCTCCGCTTGACTCATACAGGCGACAGACTTCCCCGAGTCCATCACTCGGAGTCTTAAGGGGGAATCGAGTATGCCTGCGCTCTCCTCATCCCCTGCGGCGGCTATTAGTGGTCCAGGGTCGTGGGACAGTTCACTCTCCATCGGCTGGCTGGTCGTTTGCCGTGGTGGCAACCGCGGGCAGGACCCGGCCTTTTCCCGCTCTTTGGTTTAGCAAGAGCAGGCGCTTCCTCCCATCCTGTGGTCGCTGGTTTCTTCGCGGCGACGCACGGCAGCGCGGGGTAGCGGAGCACTGCACCCAGCGGCGTGAAGCTGACCACAGCCAGGCAGAGCTCCCCGGTCGACTGCAGCGTCGCGCGCTGGAGCCCTCACGCTGACCCGCTTCCTGGGCATCGGAGGCACCTCAGAGGTGAGGAACCGCAAACTTGACCGCGGATGCACCCAGGATACCATAAGGCGCCCGTCGGCTGCCACCTTTTGGCGACAGCCACGGGGCACCGGACCCAGGCCATCCAAGGCTGCGGACCACCGCAGGATCGCTGCACTTCACAGCGTCAGCGGGACCAGCCGCCAGCCTTCGTCACAGCCGCCGCTGCTTCCTCTGCTGTGGCAGAGTCATCCAGACCGGAGACCTTGATCTCGGCTGTCTTCGCCGGTCTGGATACCCGCACTCGCTTGCCCGCCGCTGCGAGCACCTCGCTCAGCTTTTGTGCGAGGGCGTCCGCCTTTGTCGCTGTCTGCGCCAGGATCTCAGACATTCAGGCCCCGTGGCGCAGATGCTTATTTCAGTTATACCGAGGGCGGCCAGGTTGATCTTGGCCTTCGCCTCAGTAATAACCTCGATGGAGGTGACTCCTGCAGCCGCTGCCTCCGGCTCCAGGGTCACCACCACAGCAGAGGATCTCAGGTGGCGAATTTTCACCGCCTTCTTTGCGGGTTTTGCCAACACTCTTGTTACCTTCCACCCTTGCTTTTCAGGTTCTTCCATACCACCGTAGTCCACGGTACGTCCAGTGGACTGTGGTGCTGGCAGCAGAGGAGGGCCTCAGCACCACCGTCTTCTGGCTCTGCTTCTCGAGCCCTCTCCGCTTTCCTTTGGTGCTTCTGGGCAGCGGCACCATGCAGCGACAGCCGGTTTAGCACTAGCCGCCTTGACCCGGGCGGTTTGCGACAACCGGTGCCTGGACGGAGTGCAGGGCAGGACGAGGTACCGGGCACTGCCTCCGGTCTCCTATCCGCCGCCAGTGGAGGGCGAAGGAAGGCGCTTCTCGGGCAAGAAGACGATCCTCCAGCGCCGCGAACCTGGCGTTGATCGTGGCCCTACCTGGTCAATGATCAGACGCACGAGCTCCCCTCCTTGCCCGCTCCTCTGTGTGTTGGCTTGGGCGCGTGTCCACCTGCATCCGCAGGTATGCCCACCTCCTTCCTCAATTCGGACACTTCGCCTTGGAGGCGAGCGTTGTCCCGCCTGCAACTCGTCGTCTCCTCTGAGGTACAGCGGCGCTGCAGAGTCTTAGTGGTCTCACTAACGGTCTCTGCGACTCCTTCGCGCCCAGATGCCCTTCAGGTTCTTAGACCTTGGCCACCATGGTGATGACGCCGACGCTGTCCTCAATCCTCTTTGTGGCTCCGATGCCCGGCTCCCGAAGTCGCCATCGTTCGACGACGACTCCGACAGGGTTGATATCCTGCCGGCGGAGCCTGACGAGACGACGGCGTGTCGCTCGCCTCCAATACTCTCCTCCTCCTTCTGGCTTCCACCAACGCCATTTTGGCTGGGCCAGTCCCACACCTCAATCGCCCGTTGTCCGGAGGCCGTCCTCGACCTCTCTTGGCAGATGTTGTGCCTTGTGGCTGCGTCCTCCGTTTTGGCCGTTACCGGACCGCCGCCGATGCCTGCGTCCTTAGAGGACGTTTTCTTCCTTGTATGATGGTGGGCTGGCTCACAGACCTTCACAAGTCGCTCGTATCGTCATCACTGTCCATTTCCGTCATGCCTTTTGTTGGTTTTAATTTTTCCATTTTGATTCCCGATTGTGGACGAAATATAAAGTCGACCCCAGGTTACGCCATTCCGAGGCAGGCTACATGCTGTGGGGTCGCCTGGTACCACAGGTTTTCAAGACTTCGCTGTCACAGTTATTTTATGAGGTTTACTCCTCGCGGGCCGGCCAATTAAGGCCGACCCTCCCGCTCCGCTGCACTTCGACGTACCCCATAATCGTCAACTCTAGGGTCTTTGACGAAATTACAGCGGGTTACGGCGCTGGAGGCCGACGTAACTCCCCAGTTTTGGACGGTTGGGTGCCCGGCGGCGGGTGTGAGGTGCCACCGAGCCCGATCCCTCCCACTATGAGCATTAGGCACTGGAAACGATATCGTCACCAGTTCCCAATACCCACCATCATTTGTTGCCTTTCCCGAATTACCAGAAATCAAGGAGAAATGCACAGCCTCCTAACGCTCGACAGTTGAGTGCCCGAAGCGCCAGTAAAGACACCAGGCCGTCCACACTATGCGCATTAGGCACTGTCAGCGACGTATCGCCACCAGTTCCCAATGCACCTTCATTTTGTTGCCTTTCCCCGGATGCTTAGATCAAGGAGAAATGCAGCCTCCACCCGCGCATTGGGCACTGGGAACGACGTATCGTCACCAGTTCCCAATGCGCATATCGTTCAGTTGCCTTTCCTCCGGATATGGAAATCAAAATGCAGCCCCTGCTTCACTCCGCGGTGCCCTCCGCTTATCAGAGGGACACGCAGGCAATGTCCCCCTGTCAGAACATTCGCCACTGGCAATAACGTGTCATCACCAGTGCCCAGGGTGCACCGTCCGGCGTTGCCTTTCCCTCGGATACAATGGTATCAAGGGAGATTCAGCGACCAGGCCTCGAGGTTTCTGACGGTGGCACCCCAACCTAACCTAACCTAACCTAACCTTTTTTTACGTAGGGAAATGCCTACGCATACCCACCTGCGGGGGCAGGTTAAGGTTATGTCGGACGCACCGACTAAAACCCCATGGTGTTCCACCTTCGTCGCGTGGCGGGGTTACGGGAACGCTTTTCGCACCTCCGCGACCCCGCCTGCGCTGGCCGGCACGCCGGCCCCTCCTTCGAGGGAGGACATCTCCCCTTCGGAGGACATCTCCCAACCCTAACCTAACCCCTGCTTTTTTTTTTTTACGCCCAGGGAAATGCACCGCCCCGCCTGCGGGGGCAAGGGTGGAGTTATGTCGGACTCCGCACCGACTAAAACCCCATGGTGTTCCACCTTCGTCGCGTATGGCGGGGTCACGGGAACGCTTTCGCACATCCATGACCCGCCTGCGCCGGCCGACCAGACGGCCCCTTCTCCGGGGAGGACTGTCTCCCTCTCCGCCCCTCTGGCAGGGCGCGCCGGGTTTACGGACGCGCCCTCCAACTCAGCCTCCTCTGTAGGTGGGAAGCGGACTCCCCGAGTCCGCCCCAGGAGCCATGGGGGTGCGGAGAAGCCCCGGCGCCCCTGCGGCGGATCTGGTGTTAGGCTCCGCCGCCAGCCAATGTTCGGCCGCGGAGGACAGGAGCGGCAGGATCAGCCACACTCCACTGAACCCGCGGCCCCCACCGCGCATCAGCGCGGTGCGACCCCCGCTTGGTCGCGGAGGAAGGGAGATACGCCTGCCTCCTCCGCGACTCCCGCCTCCGGCTGCGGATGGTGCGTAAGGCGGCCTCCTCCGTCATCCGCGCCCGCAGCCCACCGACGCATCCAGGGCGGGCCCAGCTCAGCCCCCGCCCGGGCTGGCTACCTCCTCCAGGCCGGCCTTAGGCACGCCTTAGGCCGGCCATTTGGAGTTCCTCTTGGCTTCACCGTGGTTAACTCCGCACCACGGTTACTAAGCCCCGCTACGACAAAGCGGGAACCCTTCGGAGGGCACTTTTGGGAAATGCCTGCATACCTGCTGCGGGGCAAGGGTGGGTTATGTCGGACTCGCACCGACTAAAGAGCCAGCATGGTGTTTCACCTTCGTCGCGTATGGCGGGGTCACGGGAACGCTTTCGCACACATCCGCGACCCCGCGCCTGCGCCGGCCGACAGACGGCCCCTTCTCCGGGGAGGACATCTCCCTCTCCACCCCTCCTGGCGGGGCGCCAGGTGCGGACGCGCCACTCCAGCTCGGCCTCCTCTGCCAGCGGGTGGGAAGCGGACTCCCCGAGTCCGCCCCCAGGAGCCATGAGACCAGGAGAGCCCAGCCCCTGCGGCGGATCTGGTGTTAGGCTCCGCCGCGGACCAATGTTCGGCCGCGGAGGGACAGGGGAGGCGGCAGGATCAGCCAGCACTCCCGCACTGAACCCGCGGCCCCACCACGGCCGCATCAGCGAGGGAATGCGACCCCAGCGGAGTCGCGGAGGATAGGGAGATGCCTGCCTCCCTCCGCGACTCCGTCTCCGGATGCGGAGGGTGGGGGCGACGATGCGCGGTACCGATGCTAACAGTCCTGCCACCGCCACCCCATTCCCCGACTCCGCCTCGGCTGCGGATGGTGCGTAAGACGGCCTCACTCCGTCCATCCGCGCCCACCCAGCCCCTCCGGCTACATCCAGGGTGGGCCCCAGCTCAGCCGCCCAGACGGCCTCCTCGGGCCGGCCTTAGAGGCCTTGGGCCGGCCATTTGGGATTCCTCTTGGCTTCACCGTGGTTAACTCCGCACCACGGTTACCAAAGCCCCGCTACGACAAAGCGGGAACCCTTCAGGGGTCGGGGGAACCTAACCTAACCTAACCTAGCCTAACCTAACCTAACCTAACTAACCTAACCTAACCCTGCTTTTTTGGGAAATATACGCATACCCACCCCTGCGGGGAGGCAGGATGGAGTTATGTCGGACTCGCGCAGCTAAAACCCCATGGTGAATATACCAACGCTCGCGGTCGCGGGATCTCCGTAGGAACGCAACCGCAACCTGCGCTTCGCTGGGATAGCCGTCCGGGGGCGTGCAGAAGATCGCACCCCCAGAACCCTCGCGGAACTATCACGACGACACGGTACCACGTCGTGCCGTCGTCCTCCTCGGGGTCGCTATTACTGGACGGTCGGGCCCCACTCCGATCGTCAGCGACCGTAAGGGCCGTTGCGGTAGGGGATCACCGGGAGGGCCGTGACGAGGCGCGCGAGCGCCGCGTCGACCCCGATCTTCGAAGCAGGATCGGTCACTCTCTCTATCGCTCGGCAGCCTCCTTTCGGACCATTACGGTCTCGCAGAAGGGGCTGCGGCCCTCCACGCCGGTTCCCGCGCATCGCCGACACACGACTGCTGGCAGGGGACAGGTTCCGTCTATGTCTTGTTGACCAAGACCGCCGCTCGGCTTCCCCACGCCGGGCAAGCGGCGAGCGATGTGCGATGCAGGTCTTAGTCGTTGCCGCCACAGTGGAAGCAATTCGCCGTCGCCTCGCGACCGATCCTACAGGTAATCCTGCCAGAAGCAGCCATTGCCCGGTGATCACCTGCGCTCAAGTCTGTAGGTGAGTCTTCCTTCTCGTCGCCGCATCCAGGCTTCGAAGACCGGCAGGAATGCTCCGACGACGCGTTTGCGCGCATAGTGCTCCTCGCGGGACCTTGCGCGCCACGTCTGGGGCTCCGATACGTCGTTCCTGCCGTTTTACCGCCTCAGGCGCCTCTTCTGGCTCGCCCACCGCTCTGGCGTAGGACGCGAATTCGGTGATACACCCTCGCGTCCATGTCCGCCAGTATATCCAGAGATTGGAAGCGAGCTGGGATTAATCGCCGCCTCAAACGATACCGTCCGGCTATCCTCATTACGACCCGTATGGCCATCCTACGCTGGACGCTGTACGTTTCGTCCTACAGCGTCCGTTGGTATACTCTTCGCCAGATGGGCGCCCGGCCTGGAACTGCGGATCGTACGACCCCAGCGTAGGGCGGCGGACTTCCTCCTCGGTCCCCGAGATTGGGCGGTCGTTGCGCTACCATCTCGATCCGAGGACCAGGCGCTCGAAATGCTCTTCAGAAGCCCCAGCGACTGTCAGAGTGAGGCCTAGGTACTTCATGCCG
The DNA here is from genome assembly GCA_029286865.1 of Teinopalpus imperialis. Lineage (NCBI taxonomy): Eukaryota > Metazoa > Arthropoda > Insecta > Lepidoptera > Papilionidae > Teinopalpus > Teinopalpus imperialis. Next base: position 10,995 of record JAGSMU010000614.1, read on the forward strand.
CCCCTCTGACTTCAGACTCACCTACTCGGACTACTACAATCGGAGTGGTTCCTGCTGCGCGGCAGCTTGTGGAACCATAGCGCCCCTCGGTCTTGTGGTGCTACCTCAGTCCCAACTCTCGTGGACTTTGGCGACGACGATTTCCGCCCCAAGCTCGGCGAGCTCCTTGGTCCTCTCAAGGGAGTCCCCGCTGGCGACCACCAACGTGTCGTCAGCGTAACGGAATGACACATTAACGCCAGCGGGGCTCGACTCATGGGAGACAGAGTCGTAGGCGAGATTCCACGGCTAACAGACTAGAGCCGACCCTGTGGAGACCCCACGCGGATCTCCTCCGGATCCTCGTACCGTCTCGGTCCACGTACAAGATGTACCTGTCGCGCCATTAGTCCCGCGATCACGCCGTGCAGGTAGGAACACCATGGTGTACAAGTCCCCTTATCGAGTCCCAGAACCAGAGTTGAAGGCGTTGACGATATCAATGTTAATCGCCAACGCCACGCCGCCCGGGACACAGCCTGCTCCGACAGAGCGGACGCGCAGAACCGCGTCGATGGTGGAACGCTCCCGTCGGAAACCGAACGTTTTCGGCGAGATCGGGACCGACACGCGACAGATGCCGACAGGACGGGCGGCAAAATTCTCTCGAATAACTTGCCAGCCTCGTCAACAGGCATATGGGACGGTACGCGGAAGAGGGAGAATCTGCGACTCTGTCACCTTCTTCAAGAGGACCAGTCGGGCCTCCTTCCAGACCCTAGAGACGAGGAGGTTACGGAGGCAGCTGGTGAACAGCTGCCTCAGCCTGTTCGAGGGTAGCTGAGCTCTTACCCGGACCCGGCCGGGGAATTCCGTCGGGTCCCGGCGCCGATGTTCCTGCCCCTCCAAGCGGCACACGGCTCGGTCCAGCTCCTGTGCGGTCACCCCATTTCGTCACACCAATGACCGAGGTGGGGGTAGACCGAGGACTTGACCGACCACTCCGAAGAGCAGGCTAATCACTCTTCCCAAGAGGGAGCCGGATCGGAAGTTTCCGTCTGAGGGGGCGTCCAGGACAGACTTTCCCTGCTTTCACATCCTGTACGGACGCCCCCACGGATCCTCGTCAGGTCCTCAGGGAGCTCTCTCCCGGGACCGAGACCTGGCGTTACCAGACGCCTGCCTGCAACGCCTTCGTGGCCGCTCGATACACCTCGTGAAGTCTGGCTATCTCCTCCTCAGGCTCGCCTTCGCCTCCTTCGGGCTCTGGTGTACTGGCGGCGGCTCCACGCAAGCAGATCGCTCGCAGCTCCGCGATCTCTGCGACCACCAGTACACCGCGCCCGCGCCAGGGCGACCGGTCAGGGCATCGACGCGTCACAAATACGCGTCATCGTGTCTGGAACCAGTTCCTTCCACTTCGGATTGGACGGAACCTCTTCGGCGCTTTCTGGCCATATCGCGACGTTGGCGGCGGCCCCAGGCAAATCTCAGTCTAGCCGCTTGGAGACTTTCAACGTCGCGTGTGACTGCCTTCTCGGCGGCTGGTGTCAGCGTGGGGCGGCGGATTACAAGATCAGATAAAATATGGCGGTGGTCGGATAATGACCACCTCCTCTGCAACCCGCCAGCCCGACAACATGCTATCGCAGCGGGAGTCGCCCATGTAAGATCCACGACCGACTCCCCTGCCACCGCGCACGTGCTTACGGACCCCGATTGCCAATCGGAGGTCAATCCAACCGCCCATTCCATCACCGTCTCTCCTTCCGGACTGTCGCTGGGATTCCCCACGCCCTGGAGTGGGCGTTGAAGTCCCAGGACAATCGACGGACAGGGAGGCACCTGCAGGCGCAAGTGCCACCTCGTCAGAGTACAGCTCGTAGTCGGCGAGTGACCTCGCGGGAGAGACGTGGCAGCCAACTATGGCCAGGGTGCCCCCATTGCACTGCAGCAGAAGCCCTGACCCCTTCCCAATGAGGAACGGGGCGGACACCCTCTCCACCCCAGTAGATCGCCACGGAACCCAGCTCATCGCAGACCAGCGAGGGGTGGTCCGGCTGGCATGGGGCTCCGCCACTACTGCCAGAGCAGCCCCCCACTCCGCAGTGAGGTGCCATAAACCAAATGCTGAGCATTGCGGCAGTCGTTGGAGTTACTCTGGAGGACCTTGAGGGTGGTGAACAGCCTAAGCCACCTCCATGCCCGAGCTGGTGCTCGGGGTTGTGGTGCCGCCGGGACTGCCACGCTTGTGGAGGCAGGAGGACTCTCCTTGTCCTTCCTACCTCTCTTCTGTGGTGGGGCGCACCTCTTACCCAGACGATGGTTGAGGGCAGCCCCAGGTCGAGCACAGTGGACATTTGAGTGCAGTTGCTCTGCACTCCCTTATCCCTGTGCCCGGTCTCCGCACAAGCGTAGCGGCGCGCTTCCAGTTCACCTGGTTGGGACACCTACTGCCCACGTGGCCCTTTTCCAGGCACCGGAAGCGGTGCATGGGCCTGGGTTCCAACAGCTCTACCCGAGAGCAGATCCCCAGCCCACGCATACACGCGTCCGGCGGTCACCAACTTGTGCACCGCTGCTGCGGGGCACCATTACCAACACGTGCCCAAACGCATGGGTGTTCGGTGGACCTCTCCAACCTTAACGTCGTCCACCGAACATCCTCCAGCCTTAGCCACGAGCCGCCGCGGCCTCGCTCGGGCTGACGGCATCGTCGAGGTCCTTCACGCGAATGTCGTCCGACTTAACCGGGCGGCTAATTCCGGACTATCCATCTCGGGAAAGGACCTCACGCATTTTGCCGCGAGACCGTCCGCCTTCGAGCTGCACTCAGGACCGCTGATCTCCAACAGAAGACCACCGGTCACAGCCCGTTTTGGCGAACAGTTTCGATGCCGATATCCGCCAGCCTGATCTTCGACATTACCTCCATTGCTTTCCGCATAGTGTGGAGGCCAGTCGACAGCGTAACCGTCACGGCAGCCGAGGACGGGATGCGTTTTGAACCTTGGACCCTTTGTTTTGCCCTTGGGTGTAACAGGCGCCACTTCAAGCTTGCTGGGGCGTAGGCTTTTTGCCTTTTGGCTACCTGTGCCCATGACGTGCTTGCGGGCACTTCCGTCATCAATAGTGGCCGCGTCGTCATGTAGTCGCCACTGGAGCAGCTCGGCACTGGAGGGTGGGAGGCTTCTTCCCCTTCTTCTTGGACTTCCGCGAGTGCGACGGTGCCTCCTGCACCGGCTGCGGATTTAATGGCAGCGACTGCACTACACTCGCGGAAGGTTTCAGACCCGCACTCACAGGAGGCCGGGTTGCCCTCTCGGAAGATTTTTTTGCCTCGAGGCCGCCAATCTTGCCTCTACGAGCGCTCCCAAGCGCTCCATCAGCCAACTTCCTCTGCGTTCTTGGTCCTCCAGGCGCTGGGGGCCCGCGGGGTAGAGGTTCCCTCTTATCCGAGCGCCGAGCTCCTCCGAAGCCTCCCACCTTCGTCGAGGCTCGGCGAATTGCGAGCGAAGCTCCAGCGTTCTCGCTCGAGCCTCTCGACGTTGGGGCTGGGCCACCCTTCGTGCCAGTTCTGACGTGGCCGCTTCCACAAATCGGGTCGCCATTCGCAAGCTGTGTACAGATGAGCCCTTGAGTTGCCCGATTTGTCGGCAACCTTGTCCGCCGCCAACAAGGACGACCGGATGAAGGCATCAGGTCCGTGGTAGACTTGGCCTCATCTCCCGCTCCAGATCACGGGTTTTGGAAGGCCAGCGCCCAGCCCTCGTCAGGCTTTGGGCCCACCGTCGGATCCCAGATGCCATCCTCCTCGTCAGCGACCGCCTCCGTGTGCGTGCCTGGGGCTGCATTGCCTGAAGTTGTCAGCCACGACAGTCGCGGAAGCAGCTCTCCTCTTCCTGCTTGTCTTGCGGACACCTCCGAGGTTGCGGACCACAGGCGGGGCATCGGATCTTCCGCCGTCACTCTCACCGCCCAAACTCACAGGTACTTGGACGCGCAAAGCGTCCACGCCTGTCCCCGTGCCGGGGCTACTGGTCCAGACACCGATCTTCCCCTCTGGCTCTGGTCCTAGATGTTGAGGGACCGTCGACTGCTATTACAGACTCCAGCGCTTTTCGCTGGAGTCTCGCTCTTGGTTTTGGTGAACCGTAATTATTCCCACGAGTTAGGACGAAATAAAATGTCGGTCTCCGGGTGACGCCTATTCAGAGACAAGGCTGCTTGCTGTAGGGGTCGCCTGGTACCCACAGGTTTTCAAGACTTCGCTGTCTGATTTTTTATGGGGTTTACTCCTCGCGGGCCGGCCAGTTAAGGCAAGCCCTCCCATCGCTGCACTTCGACGTACCCCATAATCGTCAATGCTGGGGTCGTAAGAAATTACAACGGGTTACGGCGCGCTGGGAAAGCCGACGTAACTCCCCAGTTTTGGACGGTTGAATGCCCGGTGGCAGTGTGAGTGCGCACCGAGGCCCGTCCTCCCTATGAGCATTAGGCACTGGAAACGATATATCGTCACCAGTTCCCAATACCCACCATCGTTTGTTGCCTTTCCCCGGATGATACTTTGATCAGGAGAAATGCACAGCCTCCACCCGCGCATTGGGCGCTGAGAACGACATTATCGCCACCGGTTCCCAATGCGCACCCTCATTTTGTTGCCTTTCCCCGGATGCTTTGATCAAGGAATGCAACCTCCGCCGCGTTGGGCACTGAGAGCGACGTATCGCCACCAGTTCCCAATGCACACCCTTTTGTTACTTTCCCCGGATACAGAAATCAGGAGAAATGCAGCCTCCACCCACATTGGGCGCTGAGGACGACGTATCGTCACCAGTTCCCAATGGGCACCCTCATTTGTGCCTTTCCCCGGATGCTTTGATCAGGAGAAATGCAGCCTCCCTAACACGCTCGGCGGTTGGGTGCCCGGCGGCAGTAAAACGCATACCAGGCCCGTCCCTCCACTGCTGGGCATTAGGCGCACAAACGATATATCGTTGCCAGTTCCCAATACCCGCATCATTTGTTGCCTTTCCCCGGATTCAGAAATCAAGGAATGCAGCCTCCCGCTCGACGGTTGAGTGCCCGGTGGCAGTAAAACGCACCTGCCAGGCCGTCCCCACGCAATGGCATTAGGCACCACCAACGACATCGCCACCAGTTCCCAATGCGCACCTTCGTTTTGTTGCCTTTCCCCGGATGCTTTGATCAGAATGCAGCCTCCTGCCCGTGGGCGCGAGAACGACGTATCGTCACCGGTGCTAATGCGCCTATCAGTTGCTTTTCCTCCGGATTTGGAAATCAAGAGGAATGCAGCCTCTTCCACTCCACAGTGCCCTCCGCTTATCAGAGGGACGCGCCAGGCAGCTATCCCCTGTCGAACATTCGCCACTGGCAGCAACGTGTCATCACCAGTGCCCAGGGTGCACCGTCCGGTGCCTTTCCCCGGATGCAATGAGTATCAAAGGGAAATTCAACGACCAGGCACTCGAGGAGGTTTTCTGACGTGGCACCCCAGCCAACCTAACCTAACCCTATTAACCTAACCTAACCTAGCCTAGCCTAACCTAACCCTGGCTAACCTAGCCTAACCTAACCTAATCTATCCTAACAACCTAACCACTATATCTTTGTGTGTTGAGTCTTAAGCATTCCAAGTGGTTTTGTTGTAGCATTTGTTAGGGAGTGAAATCGTTAGACAGTCATCCTGCGCCGCATTTAGGCCATTTCTAGTCTAGTTGGCAATCGGTTATTTTTAGTTTCATAATTACGTAATTTTATTCCATTTGTAAAATTTTCATGTCTTCGTTTTTCGTGCTGATTTTGTAACCTAATACCTAACCTAACCTATCCTAACCTAACCTAACCACCTATATCTATGGTATTAGAGTCTTAAGCATCCCAAATTGGTTTTGTTGTAGTATTTGTTCAATGTAATCGTTGAACTTTCGCCGCATTTAGGCCATTTCTAGTCTGGATTGTAATCAGTTATTTTTAGTTTCATAATTACGTAATGTTATTCCATTTGTAAAATTTTCATGTCTTCGTTTTTCATTACTGATTTTAGCAAACTAACCTATCCTAAACGCCCTAACCACCTATATCTTTGTGTATTAGAGTCTTAAGCATCCCAAATTGGTTTTGTTGTAGCATTTGTTCAGTGTAATCGTTAGACAGTCATCCTGCGCCGCATTTAGGCCATTTCTGAATCTAGTTGTAATCAGTTATTTTTAGTTTCATAATTACGTAATTTTATTCCATTGTGAAATTTTCTTCATCTTCGTTTTTCGTGCTGATTTTGTAACTAACCTTGCCCTAACCTAACCCTCCTAACCTAACCTAACCACCTGCTCTTTGTGTATTAGAGTCTTGGCATCCCAAATTGGTTTTGTTGTAGTATTTGTTCAATGTAATCGTTAGACAGTCATCCTGCGCCGCATTTAGTACATGTCTGAATCACAGTTGTAATGAGTTATTTTTAGTTTCATAATTACGTAATTCCATTTGTAAAATTTTCATGTCTTCGGGTATGTGCTGAGTTTGTAACCTAACCTAGCTAACCTAACCTATCCTAACCTAACCCTAACCACCTATATCTTTGTGTATTAGAGTCTTAAGCATTCCAAGTTGGTTTTGTTGTAGCATTTGTTCAGGGTGTTAATCGTTAGACAGTCATCCTGCGCCGCATTTAGGCCATTTCTAGTCTAGTTGTAATCAGTTATTTTTGGTTCATAATTACGTAATTTTGTCCATTTGTAAAATTTTCATGTCTTCGTTTTTCGTGCTGATTTTGTAACCTAACCTTACCTAACCTAACCTATCCTAACTTCTTCCCTAACCACCTATATCTTTGTATTGGAGTCTTAAGCATCCCAAATTGGTTTTGTTGTAGCATTTGTTCAGTGTGATAGTTAGACAGTCATCCTGCGCATTTAGGCCATTTCTAGTCCTAGTTGTAATCAGTTATTTTTAGTTTCATAATTACGTAATTTTATTCCATTTGTAAAAATTTTCATGTCTTCGTTTTTCGTGCTGAGTTTTGTAGCCTAACCAACCTAACCTAACCTATCCTAACCTAACCTAACCACCTATATCTTTGTGTATTAGAGTCTTAAGCATTCCAAATTGGTTTTGTTGTAGCATTTGTTCACAACTCCTATCTACCTATTCCTCGGCTTGTGTGTTTGGCCGGTCGACCTGCATCCGCGAATTAAGGCCACTTCCTTCCTCAACCGCGACACTTCGCCTTGGAGACGAAGCGTTGTCCGCCCGCCAGCTCTCGTCTCCTCAGAGGTAGCGTTGCTGCAGGTCTTTGCGGTCTCGCTTACGTTCTCTGCAGCCTCCTTCAGCGCCTTCACCCAGATGCCCTTCAGGTTTTCGACCTTGTGGCCACCATGGAGATGACGCCGACGCTGTCCTCTATCTCTTTTGCAGCTCGATGCCGGCTCGAAGTCGCCATCGTTGGATGACGACTCCGAAAGGGTTGACTTCCTGCCGGCGCGGAGCTGACGGGCGTTGTCAAAGACAATCTCTGCCTCCGCCTCCAACCTCTCCTCCTCTACTCCTAGCCTCCACCAATGCCATTTTGGCCTGGGCAAGCCCACATACTCGCCTGTAGTTGGAGGCCGCCCTCGACCTCTTGGCAGATGTTGTGCCTATTTCCTCCTCTAATTTGGCCCGTTACCAGACCGCCGTCAACAATTGCGTCCTTAGAAGGACGTTTCTCCCTGTTTCTTCTCTCGTCGAATGACTCTACGCTGACATGAGTCGCTCGTATCATCGTCACTATCTACCAGCATATTTTGGATTTGATTTTGTACTCATATTTGTTCCACGAATTTGGACGAAAAACGGTCGACCCCAGGTTACGCCTTTCCGAGGTAAGACTACGCTGTGGGGGCGTCCGGTACCCACAGGTTTTAAAGACTTCGCTGTCTGATTTTTGTAAGTTGCTCCTCGCCGGGCCGGCCGGTTAAGGCAGCCCTCCGCTCCACCTATTCCTCG
>JAGSMU010000615.1:0-20075 GCA_029286865.1 Teinopalpus imperialis
GCTTGTGTGTTTGGCCGGTCGACCTGCATCCGCGAATTAAGGCCACTTCCTTCCTCAACTGCGACACTTCGCCTTGGAGGCGAGCGTTGTCCGCCTGCAGCTCTCGTCTCCTCAGAGGTAGCGTTGCTGCAGAGTCTTTGCGGTCTCGCTTACGTTCTCTGCAGCCTCCTTCAGCGCCTTCACCCAGATGCCCTTCAGGTTTTCGACCTTGTGGCCACCATGGAGATGACGCCGACGCTGTCCTCTATCCTCTTTGCAGCTCGATGCCGGCTCGAAGTCGCCATCGTTGGATGACGACTCCGAAAGGGTTGACTTCCTGCCGGCGCGGAGCTGACGGGCGTTGTCAAAGACAATCTCTGCCTCCGCCTCCAACCTCTCCTCCTCTCTCCTAGCCTCCACCAATGCCATTTTGGCCTGGGCAAGCCCACATACTCGCCTGTGGTTGGAGGCCGCCCTCGACCTCTTGGCAGATGTTGTGCCCTGGCTTCCTCCTCTAATTTGGCCCGTTACCAGACCGCCGTCAACAATTGCGTCCTTAGAAGGACGTTTCCTCCTGTTTCTTCTCTCGTCGAATGACTCTACGCTGAGCATAGAGTCGCTCGTATCATCGTCACTATCTACCACATATTTTGGATTTGATTTTGTACTCATATTTGTTCCACGAATTTGGACGAAAAACGGTCGACCCCAGGTTACGCCTTTCCGAGGTAAGACTACGCTGTGGGGGCGTCCGGTACCCACAGGTTTTTAAGACTTCGCTGTCTGATTTTTGTAAGTTGCTCCTCGCCGGGCCGGCCGGTTAAGGCAGCCCTCCGCTCCGCTGCACTTCGACGTACCCCATAATCGTCAACACTGAGGTCTTTGGAAGAGTACAGCGGGTTACGGCGCGCTGGGAGAGCCGACGTAACTCCCCAGTTTTGGACGGTTGGATGCCCGGCAGCGGTGTGAATTACACACCAGGCCCGTCCTCCACTATGAGCATTAGGCACTGGAAACGTTATATCGTCACCAGTTCTAATACCCACCATCATTTGTTGCCTTTCCCCGGATACTTTGATCAGGAGAAATGCAGCTTATCCACCCGCATTGGACACTGGGAACGACGTATCGTCACCAGTTCCCAATGCGCACCATCAATCGGTGCCTTTCCTCCGGATACGGAAATCAAGAGGAAATGCAACCCCAGCCACTCCGCTGTGCCCTCCGCTTATCAGAGGGACTGCGCCAGGCAACTATCCCCTGTCAGAACGATGCCACTGGCAGCAGCATCATCACCAGTGCCCAGGGTGCACCAGCCCGGCGTTGCCTTTCCCCGGATACAATAGTATCAAGGGAGATTCAACGACCAGGCACTCGAGGAGGTTTTCTGACGTGGCACCCCAACCTAACCTAACCTAGCCTAACCTAACCTATCCTAACCTAACCCTAACCACATATATCTTTGTGTATTAGAGTCTTAAGCATTCCAAATTGGTTTTGTTGTAGCATTTGTTCAGTGTAATCGTTAGACAGTCATCCTGCGCCGCATTTAGGCCATTTCTGAATCTAGTTGTAATCAGTTATTTTTAGTTTCATAATTGCGTAATTTTATTCCATTTGTAAAATTTTCATGTCTTCGTTTTTCGTGCTGATTTTGTAACCTAACCTAACCTATCCTAACCTAACCTTACCCTAACCACCTATATCTTTGTGTATTAGAGTCTTAAGCATTCAAATTGGTTTTGTTGTAGCATTTGTTCCAGTGTAATCGTTAGACAGTCATCCTGCGCCGCATTTAGGCCATTTCTGAATCTAGTTGTAATCAGTTATTTTTAGTTTCATAATTACGTAATTTTATTCCATTTGTAAAATTTTCATGTCTTCGTTTTTCGTGCTGATTTTGTAACTAACCTAACCTAACCTAACCTAACCTAACCTAACCTAACCTAACCTAACCTAACCTAACCACCTATATCTTTATTAGAGTCTTAAGCATTCCAAATTGGTTTTTGTTGTAGCATTTGTTCCAGTGTAATCGTTGAACCAGTCATCCTGCGCCGCATTTAGGCCATTTCTAGTCTAGTTGTAATCAGTTATTTTTAGTTTCATAATTACGTAATTTTATTCCATTTGTAAAAATTTTCATGTCTTCGTTTTTCGTGCTGATTTTGTAACCTAATCTAACCTAACCTAACCCTAACCACCTATATCTTTGTGTATAAGAATCTTAGGCATTCCAAATTGGTTTTGTTGTAGCATTTTGTTCCGGTGTAATCGTTAGACAGTCATCCAGCGCCGCATTTAGGCCATTTCTGAATCTAGTTGTAATCAGTTATTTTTAGTTTCATAATTACGTAGTTTTATTCCATTTGTAAAAATTTTCATGTCTTCGTTTTTCGTGCTGATTTTGTAACCTAACCTAACCCTAACCACCTATATCTTTGTGTATTAGAGTCTTAGCATTCCAAATTGGTTTTGTTGTAGCATTTGTTCAGTGTAATCGTTAGACAGTCATCCTGCGCCGCATTTAGGCCATTTCTAGTCTAGTTGTAATCAGTTATTTTTAGTTTCATAATTACGTAATTTTATTCCATTTGTAAAAATTTTCATGTCTTCGTTTTTCGTGCTGATTTTGTAACCTAACCTAACCTAACCCTAACCACCTATATCTTTGTGTATAAGAATCTTAGGCATTCCAAATTGGTTTTTTGTTGTAGCATTTGTTCAGTGTAATCGTTAGACAGTCATCCTGCGCCGCATTTAGGCCATTTCTAGTCTAGTTGTAATCAGTTATTTTTAGTTTCATAATTACGTAATTTTATTCCATTTGTAAAAATTTTCATGTCTTCGTTTTTCGTGCTGATTTTGTAACCTAACCTAACCTAACCTAACCTAACCTAACCCTAACCACCTATATCTTTGTGTATTAGAGTCTTAAGCATTCAAATTGGTTTTTTGTTGTAGCATTTGTTCAGTGTAATCGTTAGACAGTCATCCTGTGCCGCATTTAGGCCATTTCTAGTCTAGTTGTAATCAGTTATTTTTAGTTTCATAATTACGTAATTTTATTCCATTTGTAAAAATTTTCATTTCTTCGTTTTTCGTGCTGATTTTGTAACCTAACCTAACCTAACCTAACCTATCCTAACCTAACCCTAACCACCTATATCTTTGTGTATTAGAGTCTTAAGCATTCCAAATTGGTTTTTTGTTGTAGCATTTGTTCAGTGTAATCGTTAGACAGTCATCCTGCGCCGCATTTAGGCCATTTCTAGTCTAGTTGTAATCAGTTATTTTTAGTTTCATAATTACGTAATTTTATTCCATTTGTAAAAATTTTCATGTCTTCGTTTTCGTGCTGATTTTGTAACCTAACCTAACTCTAACCTAACTCTAACCTAACCTAACTAACCTAACCACCTATATCTTTGTGTATTAGAGTCTTAAGCATTCCAAATTGGTTTTTTGTTGTAGCATTTGTTCAGTGTAATCGTTAGACAGTCATCCTGTGCCGCATTTAGGCCATTTCTAGTCTAGTTGTAATCAGTTATTTTTAGTTTCATAATTACGTAATTTTATTCCATTTGTAAAAATTTTCATGTCTTCGTTTTTCGTGCTGATTTTGTAACCTAACCTAACCTAACCTATCCTAACCTAACCCTAACCTAACCTAACCTAACCACCTATATCTTTGTGTATTAGAGTCTTAGCATTCCAAATTGGTTTTGTTGTAGCATTTGTTCAGTGTAATCGTTAGACAGTCATCCTGCGCCACATTTAGGCCATTTCTAGTCTAGTTGTAATCAGTTATTTTTAGATTCATAATTACGTAATTTTATTCCATTTGTAAAAATTTTCATGTCTTCGTTTTTCGTGCTGATTTTGTAACCTAACCTAACCTCACCTAACCTAACCTAACCTTACCCTAACCACCTATATCTTTGTGTATTAGAGTCTTAAGCAATCCAAATTGGTTTTGTTGTAGCATTTGTTCAATGTAATCGTTAGACAGTCATCTGCGCCGCATTTCTAGTCTAGTTGTAATCAGTTATTTTTAGTTTCATAATTACGTAATTTTATTCCATTTGTAAAAATTTTCATGTCTTCGTTTTTCGTGCTGATTTTGTATTCTAACCTAACCTAACCTAACCTAACCTAACCTAACCTAACCTAACCCTAACCACCTATATCTTTGTGTATTAGAGTCTTAAGCATTCCAAATTGGTTTTTTGTTGTAGCATTTGTTCAGTGTAATCGTTAGACAGTCATCCAGCGCCGCATTTAGGCCATTTCTAGTCTAGTTGTAATCAGTTATTTTTAGATTCATAATTAGGTAATTTTATTCCATTTGTAAAAATTTTCATGTCTTCGTTTTTCGTGCTGATTTTGTAACCTAACCTAACCTAACCTAACCTAACCTTACCCTAACCACCTATATCTTTGTGTATAAGAATCTTAAGCATTCCAAATTGGTTTTTTGTTGTAGCATTTGTTCAGTGTAATCGTTAGACAGTCATCCTGCGCCGCATTTAGGCCATTTCTAGTCTAGTTGTAATCAGTTATTTTTAGTTTCATAATTACGTAATTTTATTCCATTTGTAAAAATTTTAAGTGCTTCGTTTTTCGTGCTGATTTTGTAACCTAACCTAACCTAACCTAACCTAACCTAAACCTAACCACCTATATCTTTGTGTATTAGAGTCTTAAGCATTCCAAATTGGTTTTTTGTTGTAGCATTTGTTCAGTGTAATCGTTAGACAGTCATCCTGCGCCGCATTTAGGCCATTTCTAGTCTAGTTGTAATCAGTTATTTTTAGTTTCATAATTACGTAATTTTATTCCATTTGTAAAAATTTTCATGTCTTCGTTTTTCGTGCTGATTTTGTAACCTAACCTTTTTTTTTTTTCGTGGGGAAATGCCTACGCATACCCGCCCTCGCGGGGACGAGAGCGGGTTATGTCGGACTCGCACCGACTAAAACCCCACGGTGTTCCTTCTGCCCACCGAGTGCTGCGCATACGGGTACGCTTACGCATTCGTCCGCGTGCACAGCAGTGGCGGCTCGCTCTTGCGGGCCCCGGCCGTTGGTAACCTTTATGGAGAGCGCGCGGGAACACGGGGCGCGCTCTCACCTCGCTGACTCATTTTTGAGCTACGGACCTCCCCGGGTCTATAGCTCGAGTCGTATCAGGGCGGAATGGCGAGCGCATACGCTCTGCGTCTTCGCCCGATGCGGCGTCTGCGGACTGGATCCGAGGCGGCTGCCTCCCGACCTCGCTCCGCCTCCTCCTTGGTGGACATCACTGCCTCGCAGTAGATGCGCACTGCTGCCCATGCCTCTCGGCTGTCGACCATAGCGCGAACCACGGCCGACAGCGACAGGTCCTCTCCCACTACGGCACTGAGTGCCCGGCGCTGTTCATAATCGAGGACACCTCTCCAGCGTGTGCTGGGCCGTGTCTTCAGGCAGCCATCACCATTGATGACAGCCCTCGTTTGGCTCCTTCCGATCAAGTGCAGGTACTTCCCGAAGCATCCATGCCCCGAAAGCACCTGCGACAACCGGAAGGTGAGCACTCCGTGACGTCTGTCCAGCCACTGCACGAGAACTGGACGTACTGCCTCTACGGTCGTGGTTCCGGCCCGGGGCTGTCGAAGAGCATGCTGCCACCTCTGCACCATGACCCTTCGACGCTCCGCCCTCGCCGCATCAACCTCCTCCCTCGTGGGTGGGAACTGGCGCACCGCGATCAAGCTCTCACGCCAAAGAAGACGGACGCAGAACTTTCGCCTCCAGTTCCCAGGGAGGGACGCCGCCAACACACACGCCGCCTCGTGGGACACCGTGTGGTACCCCGGATCGCTCTGATCGCCATCGCCCTCTGGGGCCTATGCAGAAGAGCGATTGTCAACTATTCAGGCGTCACTCCACACGGGTGCCCCGTACAGCGCCATGGAGCGCACCATGCCCAGGTACAGGCGCCGACAAAATACGTTGGAACGCCGATATTCGGCAGCAAGCTGCCGACTTTAAATGCTGCCTCTGTAACCTGGGCAATAAGCCTAGGAAGTGCACCTCGAAGTTCCATCAATGAACTTCGGTGAGTCCCAGATATTTCATCTGGGACTTGATCTATCTGAACTCCTCCCACTACTATGTGCAGTCCCGAGGGTGGCGTGTTCCGAGGCCCGTGAAAACACAAGGCCTCAGACTTGTTAAGGGCCACCTCGAGACCCAGCCTTCGGATACGACCCACTACGTGGGCCACTCCCGCTGTAGCACGTAAGGTGCCTGCACTCCTGTAAGGTGCCGCCCTTGCCGTCACCAAGGTGTCGTCGGCGTAGCAAGTCACGCAGAGGCCACGCAGTAGTGACCCGCGGAGGACCCAGTCGTAACCAATGTTCCACAGGAGCGGTCGAGAACCGAACCCTGTGGGACACCACCTGAACTACGCGACTATGCCACGCGTTTCGACACTTATACGCCACCGACCTGCCCGAGAGATACGATGCGATCATGCGCTGGAGGTAGTTCGGCACCCGGTGATACCGGAGTGCCTCCCTGATGCAACTCCAGGGCAAGGTGTTGAAGGCGTTGGCGATGTCAAGAGACACCGCCAAGACGACCTCGCCCCGGGCGACCGCTTCCTCCGCCGTCCTCTTCACTCGCATGATCGCATGTATCGTGGACCTGCCCTCGCGAAAACCGAATTGGCTATCATCCAAATCCGGACCGACCCCCACCAGATGCCGGACGAGGCGACCGGCAATGACACGCTCAAAGAGCTTTGCCACCTCGTCCAAAGCACTATGGGCCGGTACGCAGACGAGTCCCTCGGGCGCCTCCCAACTTCCTCCGAGGACCGCCATTGCCCGCCTTCCACACCCGCGGAAAACGGCCCTGCGTTAGGCAGGCATCGAATAGTCCTCTGAGTTTGCCCTCGAGTGCGCCGGATGCTAGGACCCACGCACGGCCAGGTACACCGTCGGGTCCTGGGGCCGTATTCCTCGAACGGAGTCGAAGAATCGCGGCCCCGAACTCTCCAGGGTTACCGGCGGTACCACCTCGTCCCCGCCAGCAACCGCATCCTGCGCAGTCGGAGCCATGGTCGGCGGCGTGTGTTCCTCTCTGGGGGAACAGGGCTGCAACCACTGCGTCCACGAACTGGGGTGGAGACTCTGCGTCAGAGGGGGCGCCCATGGGCAGTTTCCCCGCACCATGCGGTATGGGCGACCCACGGATCACGGTTCAGAGTCTCCAGCAGCTCGTTCTCGCCCAGCCTTGGCCTCGCCAATGGCGATTTGAAGACAAGCGGCTCCGTAAGCGTCGCGCAACGATGACTCGGCCGCATCGTCACGGCGTCTCCTCCGGCGTTGCCTCGTGTACTGGCGTCTCGCTACTACGCACGCAGTGCTGGCTTGCTGATGTCGGCCGGACCACCAATACACCTGCCTTTTCGGCGGTCGAGGCCCCAGCCGTGGCATCGACGCATCGCAGACGCGAGTCATCGATGCGCGAAGCGCCACCGCTTCGGCTTCCACGCAGTGGTTGCTGCACCTCGGGGAAACCCACGATTCCACAAAGGGAAGCCTCGATGAGAACTTCCCTGTCGAGGTGCTGAGTGCCCATCGCGGGCCGTCGCCACGGACGACCGCTCGCCCGGATCGGACCGGAACCGCGTCGGAATCGGAGACGCTGAAGCGGATATACAGATGGTCCGACAGCGTCTCTACCCCGGACGACTTCCCACCCGTGAACCCGGCGCGCCATGGATGTGCTGGCGAAGTTAGGTCCACAACGGAGCTCCTGGGGCCGAACGCATGTGGGTTCGAACCTCGGTTGAGCAGACATAGTCCTACGGACAGTGCCCACCCTCCAGGAACGTCCCCGCGTATCGTTGGCAGAACAGCTGAAACGGTGTTCTTGGCGTTGAAGTCACCCATCACCAAAATGTGATGAGGGTGACTCCTGCCAATGAGCTCCGACCTCGCCCAAGAGTCCCTCGAACTCGGAGCGGCTTCTGCTGGGGGACAATAAATGCCAATAATGACTATCCCCACCAGCGCCGCAACGAACCCGCGACCCTTCTCCACCCAATCCATGGGTGGGCCACCAGCACCAGTCATCGAGCAACTACCGCGACCAGTCCCTCGTCGTCTCCGCCCAGCCATCCCTATCTGGAACCAGGTACGGTTCGAAACGGCACGTGGGTCAACCACTGCGCCATACTCTGAAAGAGCAGATCTTGTGCTCTAGCACAGTGGTTGACGTTCGCCTGTACTACGTTGAGGCCGTAGTTCATTGCGAGGCCGGTTTCGGATCCTCCTCCATTGCCTCCACCTGTAGTTTGCTGGCTGGCCGCTTGCTTCGGTGGCAACGTGTGAACTGGCCGTTTCCCTCTCTTGGGAGGCGCGGTGCAGGCCCTTCCTCCCATCCTGTGGTCGGCCGGTTTTGGCTGCGACACACACAGCGCAACGCGGGTTAGCGGAGCACTGCGCCGCCTTGTGACCGGACTGACCACAACGGAAGCATAAGCTCCCCGGTCGACTGCGGCGTCGCACTGGGCCCTCACATGTCCCGACTCCAGGCAGCGGAAGCACCTCACGGTGTGAAACCACTAAGCTTCGCCACGGCTGAGACCCACGAGATCATCAGCCTTCCGCCATCTGCAACCTTTTGGCTGCCGCCACGGGACATCGGACCCAGGCCACCCCAAGTCAGCCTGATCCCGTAGGATTTGGCTGCATTTCACCACCTCCTTGGGGCAACCACCGGCCTTCGCCACGGCTGTCACCACCTCCTCCACAGTGGCGGAGTCATCCAGACCAGCAACTCTGACCTCCACTGTCTTTGCTGGTCTGGTTATCCGCCTGCTGATCTGCGAGCGCCTCCCTCAATTTGGCGGCAAGGCCGTCCGCCCTATCGCCGCTGTCTGCGCCGGGGATCTCGAACATACGAGCACCCGTGGCGCATGTGCGGAACCGCAGTTCTGTTATCCGAGGACAGAGGTCGACTTTCCTCTTCGCCTCGGTGATAACCTCCGCATATGTAACACCTGCCGCCACCGCTTCAGGCGCCAGTGTCACCACGACAGCGGCCGATCTAGGGGTAGCAATCTTTGCCGGCCTCGGTGCATGATTGCCAGGACTCTTTACAACCTTGCCGACCTTTTTCTTCGCAGGCCTTTCTTACCACCGTAGTCCACGGTTCTTCCATGGACTGAGGTGCTGGTGGCACAGATCGGGACTCAGTTGCCGCCTGGATCCCCTTTGTGGGGTCGCTGTGCTTACCTTTCCCCTTGCCCTTCCCCTTCGGAGCCACAGAACCCCCAGCGACGACTGCCCGTTCGCTGCTAGGCGCAATGACAGGTGGCTTCGGGGTATTCGGAAGCCAGGTAAGCCGAGGGCCAGCCGAAGTGCTGGAGCGCATCACTGCTCTCGCGTCTGCCGCCAACGGAGGACGGAGGCGCTTTTCGGGGAGTAGGCGGTCCTCCAAAGCCGCGAATCTAGCGTTCATCATTGTCCCCACTTGACAAATGATGGAACGCACCAGATCCTCGTTGCCGTCAGCCGGGACTGGTCCACGTTTATTGGGCTGCTCCAAGAGTACCCGCATCTCCTCCACTTCCTTCCGCAGTTGTCCAACTTCCGCTTGCAGGCGGTTGTTGCTCATCTGCAGCCCCCTCGTTTCTTCCGAGGTGCACCGACTCTGCAGAACCTGGGTGAACGACCTGATGGATTCTGCAGCTTCCTCAACGCCCGAATCGAGGTGCCCTTAAGGTTCTTCGATTTCGAAGCAACCTGGTTGATGACGTCAATGTTCTCGTCAATCTTCTTTCGTAAATCCGATGCCGCCTGAAAGTCGCCGTCATTTGACGAAGACTCTGATAGTGTTGTCATCCTGTCGGCGCGAAGCCGTCGAGCCGTGGATGCAATCTCCCGCTCTGCTTCCATCCTCTCCTCCTCTCTATTGGCGGCAATTAGCGCTAGCTTCGCCTGAGCTAGCCCGACATACTCTCCTGTAGTCGGAGGCCTCCCTCGGCCTCTCTTGGCGAACGTTCTTGCCACTGTATTTCTCGTCTCCTCATCATGGCCCGTAACCGGACCAGAACTTGCGTCCGTAGATGGCCGCTTTCTTCCCGCACTAGTTTTGTTCTCTTGAAGAGACTCCACGCTATGCATAGAGTCACTCTCTCCCTCATCACTAATCTCCGACATGCAAATGTTTTGTTTTTTAGTTTCCATATTTAATCCCACGAATTTGGACGATATAAAGTGTCGACCCCCGGGTTACGCCATTCCGAAGGCAAGGCTACATACTGTGGGGTCGCCTGAATTTCCACAGGTTTTAAGACTTCGCTGTCTGATTTTTTATAGAGATTTACTCCTCGCGGGCCGGCCAGTTAAGGCAAGCCCTCCGCTCCACTGCACTTCGACGTACCCCATTATCGTCAACACTGGGGTCTTTGACAAAAGTACAGCGGGTTACGGCGCGCTGGGAGAGCCGACGTAACTCCCCAGTTTTTGACGGTTGAATGCCCGGCGGCAGTGTGAGTGCACCGGACCCGTCCACCACTATGAGCATTAGGCACTGGAAACGATATATCGTCACCAGTTGTAACCTAACCTAACCTAACCTTTTTTTTTTTTTTTTTTTTACATGGAAATGCCTACGCATACCCACCTGCGGGGGCAAGGGTGGGTTATGTCGGACTCGCACCGACTAAAACCCCATGGTGTTCCACCTTCGTCGCGTATGGCGGGTCACGGGAACGCTTTCGCACATCCGCGACCCCGCCTGCGCCGGCCGACCAGACGGCCCCTTCTCCGGGGAGGACATCTCCCTCTCCACCCCTCCTGGCAGGGCGCGCCGGAACACGGACGCGCCCTCCAGCGGCCTCCCTCTGTAGGTGGGAAGCGGACTCCCCGAGTCCGCCCCCAGGCAATGGGGGCCAGGAAAGCCCCAGCCCCTGCGGCGGATCTGGTGTTAGGCTCCGCCGCCAGCCAATGTTCGGCCGCGGAGGACAGGGAGAGCGGCAGGATCAACCACACTCCACTGAACCCGCGGCCCCACCACGGCCGCATCAGCGGTGCGACTCCTGCTTGAGTCGCGGAGGAAGGGAGATACACTACCCACCCTCCGCGACTCCGCCTCGGCTGCGGATATGCGCGGCCTCACTCCGTCCATCCGCACCCGCAGCCCACCGACACGCATCCAGGGCGGGCCCAGCTCCAGCCCGCCCGGGCAGCCTCCTCGAGCCGGCCTTAGAGCGCCTTAGGCCGGCCATTTGGGTTCCTCTTAGCTTCACCGTGGTTAACTCCACACCACGGTTGTTGCCCTCCCCCGCTACGACAAAGCGGGAACCCTTCGGGGGTTGTAACCTAACCTAACCTAACCTTTTTTTTTTTTTTTTTTTTTTTTTTTGTTATCGGGGAAATCTTCGAAGATACCCTGCCTCCTGGGGAGAGACAGGGTTATGTGGTATTTCTAACCACTAAAACCCCGGTGGCCATCCTCAGTGCATTTAGAGGGGCTCCGGGATCTCCGTAGGAACGCACCGGTGCCCCTCTGCACGGTGCCTGAGACGTCCCCGGGGAGGAAACACCTCCCCTAGCACCCTCGCGGTGCTACGGCAACTCGAGACCACTCCGAGTTGCCGTCCTTCCTGGGTCCGCTTCCCGGGTGGTCAGAACCCCCACCCCGATCACCCGCAGACCCGAAGTCCCCTTTTAGTCGCCTTGTACGACAGGCAGGGTACCTTAGCCCTATTCTTATGCCCGGGACTAAGGGCTGACGGGCCGGAGCGTACGTTGCCACCGCCCCGGCGTCGCCGTCTCCGAGCGGGATCGGCCCTCTCCCGATCACGCTCGGCGGTCTCCTTCTGTACCATGACGGCTTCACAGAAGGAGACCAGCGCCTTCCATGCGCCTTTATCCGCCAGCGCAGCCGCTACTGCGACTGGCGGAGAGAGATCTTGCCCGATCCTCTGGACCAGGATCCGTCGCTCGGACTCCACGCAGGGCACTCGGCGAGCGTGTGCTGTGCGGAATCCCGGTCCCCGCCACAGTGGTGGCATTGCGTTGTCGATTCGCGTCCAATCCTGTTCAGGTACTCACCGAAACACCCGTGCCCGGTGAGTACCTGCGCCGTCGGTAGGTGACGTGCGCCTCTTCCCCGCTCGCAGCCAGGCTTCGAAGCTCGGCAAGAGCGCGCTGACTTCGATGCGCTGGCGCGAGAAACGAGGCTCATGGAGCCTCTCGCGCCACACTCGTAGCGCCCGTCTACGCTCCTGCCTTCGCACCTCGCCCGCATCCAGGGGCTCGGCTTCCTCCTGGAAGACGGTAGCGGCATACACCCGCGCATTCATCTCCGCCAAGATGTCCAACGGCGGAAACCGAGCTAGGACAGTGGCCGCCTCGAAGATATCGTACGATATCCTCGTGCGATCCTGATGGCCATCTTTCGCTGCAGGCTATTGAGCTTAGCTCTGCAGCGACGGACGCCGTGAGTCGATGTGACCATACGGGCGCCCCATAGAGGGCCATCGATCGCACGACGCCCGCGTAGAGGCGGCGGACTCCTTCCCTGGGGCCCCCGAGATTGGGTAGCAGCTGGTGCATGGCACCCACTACCCTCTCGATCTTGGGGACCAGGCGGTCGAAGTGCTCCTCGAAGCCCCAGCGACCGTCCAGGATGAGACCGAGATATTTCATCACCGGTCCCACCCGGACTTGCACGTCACCAACGCGAACCGACAAGCTGGGTGGTTCCCTCCCAACCTAACCTAACCTAACCTAACCTAACCCTAACCACCTATATCTTTGTGTATTAGAGTCTTAAGCATTCCAAATTGGTTTTTTGTTGTAGCGTTTGTTCAGTGTAATCGTTAGACAGTCATCCTGCGCCGCATTTAGGCCATTTCTAGTCTAGTTGTAATCAGTTATTTTTAGTTTCATAATTACGTAATTTTATTCCATTTGTAAAAATTTTCATGTCTTCGTTTTTCGTGCTGATTTTGTAACCTAACCTAACCTAACCTAACCTATCCTAACCTAACCCTAACCACCTATATCTATGTGTATTAGAGTCTTAAGCATTCCAAATTGGTTTTTTGTTGTAGCATTTGTTCAGTGTAATCGTTAGACAGTCATCCAGCGCCGCATTTAGGCCATTTCTAGTCTAGTTGTAATCAGTTATTTTTAGATTCATAATTAGGTAATTTTATTCCATTTGTAAAAATTTTCATGTCTTCGTTTTTCGTGCTGATTTTGTAACCTAACCTAACCTAACCTAACCTAACCTTACCCTAACCACCTATATCTTTGTGTATTAGAGCCTTAAGCAATCCAAATTGGTTTTTTGTTGTAGCATTTGTTCAGTGTAATCGTTAGACAGTCATCCTGCGCCACATTTAGGCCATTTCTAGTCTAGTTGTAATCAGTTATTTTTAGTTTCATAATTACGTAATTTTATTCCATTTGTAAAAATTTTAAGTGCTTCGTTTTTCGTGCTGATTTTGTAACCTAACCTAACCTAACCTAACCTAACCTAAACCTAACCACCTATATCTTTGTGTATTAGAGTCTTAAGCATTCCAAATTGGTTTTTTGTTGTAGCATTTGTTCAGTGTAATCGTTGAACTGATCATCCTGCGCCGCATTTAGGCCATTTCTAGTCTAGTTGTAATCAGTTATTTTTAGTTTCATAATTACGTAATTTTATTCCATTTGTAAAAATTTTCATGTCTTCGTTTTTCGTGCTGATTTTGTATCCTAGCCTAACCTAACCTAACCTATCCTAACCTAACCCTAACCACCTATATCTTTGTGTATTAGAGTCTTAAGCATTCCAAATTGGTTTTTTGTTGTAGCATTTGTTCAGTGTAATCGTTAGACAGTCATCCTGCGCCGCATTTAGATTCATTTCTAGTCTAGTTGTAATCAGTTATTTTTAGTTTCATAATTACGTAATTTTATTCCATTTGTAAAATTTTCATGTCTTCGTTTTTCATTGCTGATTTTGTAACCTAACCTAATAACCTAACCTAACCTAACTAACCACCTATATCTTTGTGTATTAGAGTCTTAAGCATTCAAATTGGTTTTTGTTGTAGCGTTTGTTCCAGTGTAATCGTTAGACGATCATCCTTACTTTGTTAGGCCATTTTCTAGATCTAGTTGTAATCAGTTATTTTTAGTTTCATAATTACGTAATTTTATTCCATTTGTAAAATTTTCATGTCTTCGTTTTTCGTGCTGATTTTTATGCAACCTAACCTAACTAACCTAACCTAACCTAACCCTAACCACCTATATCTTTGTGTATTAGAGTCTTAAGCATTCCAAATTGGTTTTTGTTGTAGCGTTTGTTCCAGTGTAATCGTTAGACAGTCATCTGCGCCGCATTTAGGCCATTTCTAGTCTAGTTGTAATCAGTTATTTTGGTTTCATAATTACGTAATTTTATTCCATTTGTAAAAATTTTCATGTCTTCGTTTTTCGTGCTGATTTTGTAACCTAACCTAACCTAACCTAACCTATCCTAACCTAACCCTAACCACCTATATCTATGTGTATTAGAGTCTTAAGCATTCCAAATTGGTTTTGTTGTAGCATTTGTTCAGTGTAATCGTTAGACAGTCATCCTGCGCCGCATTTAGGCCATTTCTAGTCTAGTTGTAATCAGTTATTTTTAGTTTCATAATTACGTAATTTTATTCCATTTGTAAAAATTTTCATGTCTTCGTTTTTCGTGCTGATTTTGTAACCTAACCTAACCTAACCTAACCTATCCTAACCTAACCCTAACCACCTATATCTTTGTGTATTAGAGTCTTAAGCATCCCAAATTGGTTTTTTGTTGTAGCATTTGTTCAGTGTAATCGTTAGACAGTCATCCTGCGCCGCATTTAGGCCATTTCTAGTCTAGTTGTAATCAGTTATTTTTAGTTTCATAATTACGTAATTTTATTCCATTTGTAAAAATTTTCATGTCTTCGTTTTTCGTGCTGATTTTGTAACCTTTTACATGGGGAAATGCCTACGCATACCCATTTGCAAGGGTGGGTTATGTCGGACTCGCACCGACTAAAACCCCATGGTGTTCCTCCATCGTCGCGTATGGCGGGGTCACGGGAACGCTTTCGCACACATCCGCGACCCCGCCTGCGCCGGCCGACCAGGCGGCCTTCTCCGGGGAGGACATCTCCCTCTCCACCCTATCAGGCAAGGCGCGCCGGAACACGGACACGCCTTCCATCTCGGCCTCCTCTGTAGGTGGGAAGCGGACTCCCCGAGTCCGCCCCCAGAGGCCATAGAACCAGAGGGAAAACGTGTAAAGCCCAGCCCCTGCGGCGGATCTGGTGATAGGCTCCGCCGCCGACCAATGTTCGGCCGCGGAGGACAGGGAGAGTGGCAGGAACAACCAACACTCCACTGAACCCGCGGCCCCGCAGCCGCATCAGCGGTGCGACCCCGCGTGAGTCGCGGAGGATAGAGAGTTGTAACCTTTTTTTTTTTTTTTGGCGTGGGGAAATGCCTACGCATACCCGCCCTCGCGGGGCAAGGAGCCGGTTATGTCGGACTCGCACCGACTAAAACCCGGTGGTCGCCACCAACGCTCGCGAGAGGTCGCGGGATCTCTCCGTTAGGAACGCAACCGCAACCCCCTGCGCTTCGCTGGGATAGCCCGTCCGGGGCGTGCGTGAGGATCGCACCCCAGAACCCTCACGGAACTATCACGACGACACGGTACCACGTCGTGCCGTCGTCCTCCTCGGGGTCGCTCATACTGGACGGTCAGGCCCCACTCCGATCGTCAGCGACCCGTAGGGCCCCGTTTACGGTAGGGGATCACCGATAGGAGGGCCGTGACGAGGCGCGCGAGCGCCGCGTCGGCAAATCTCCGAGCAGGATCGGTCCTCTCTCTGTCCGCTCGGCAGCCTCCTTTCGGACCATTACGGTCTCGCAGAAGGAGGCTACGGCCCTCCACGCCCGATCCCGCTCAGCATCGCCGACACGACTGCTGGCAGGGACAGGTTCCGTCGATGTGACCGACCAAGACCCGCCGCTCGGCTTCCCGCCGGGCAAGCGGCAAGCGTGTGCGATGCGGGTCTTGGTCGTTGCCGCCACAGTGGAAGCAATTCGCCGTCATACTCGCGACCGATCCTACAGGTAATCACCGAAGCAACCGTGCCCGGTGATCACCTGCGTAAGTCTGTAGGTGAGTCTTCCTCCTCGTCGCTGCATCCAGGCTTCGAAGACCGGCAGGAGGTTGTAACCTAACCTAACCTAACCTTTTTTTTTTTTTGGCGTGGGAAATGCCTGCGCATACCCGCCCTCGCGGGGCAAGGGCAGGTTATGTCGGACTCGCACCGACTAAAACCCACGGTGGTCGCCACCAACGCTCGCGAGAGGTCGCGGGATCTCCGTAAGGAACGCAACCGCAACCCCTGCGCTTCGCTGGGATAGCCCGTCCGGGGCGTGCGTGAAGTTCGCACCCCAGAACCCTCGCGGAACTATCACGACGACACGGTACCACGTCGTGCCGTCGTCCTCCTCGGGGTCGCTATTACTGGACGGTCAGACCCCCACTCCGATCGTCAGCGACCCGTAGGGCCCCGTTTACGGTAGGGGATCACCGATAGGAGGGCCGTGACGAGGCGCGCGAGCGCCGCGTCGGCAAATCTCCGAGCAGGATCGGTCCTCTCTGTCCGCTCGGCAGCCTCCTTTCGGACCATTACGGTCTCGCCAGAAGGAGGCTACGGCCCTCCGCCGATTCCCCGCGCAGCATCGCCGACACGACTGCTGGCAGGGACAGGTTCCGTCGATGTGACCGACCAAGACCCGCCGCTCGGCTTCCCGCCGGGCAAGCGTGGCGTGTGCGATGCGGGTCTTGGTCGTTGCCGCCACAGTGGAAGCAATTCGCCGTCGCCTCGCGACCGATCCTACACAGGTAATCACCGAAGCAACCGTGCCCGGTGATCACCTGCGTAAGTCTGTAGGTGAGTCTTCCTCCTCGTCGCTGCATCCAGGCTTCGAAGACCGGCAGGAGGGGACAACCTAACCTAACTAACCTTTTTTTTTTTTTTGGCGTGGGAAATGCCTACGCATACCCACACTTCCCGCGAAGTAGGGGCGAGGTTAGCATGTCGGACTCGCACCGACTAAAACCCACGGTGGTCGCCATAACGCTCGCGAGAGGTCGCGGGATCTCCGTAAGGAACGCAACCGCAACCCCCTGCGCTTCGCTGGGATAGCCCGTCCGGGGCGTGCGTGAAGTTCGCACCCCAGAACCCTCGCGGAACTATCACGACGACACGGTACCACGTCGTGCCGTCGTCCTCCTCGGGGTCGCTATTACTGGACGGTCAGGCCCCACTCCGATCGTCAGCGACCCGTAGGGCCCCGTTTACGGTACGGGTCCACCGATAGGAGGGCCGTGACGAGGCGCGCGAGCGCCGCATCAGCCCGTCTCCGAGCAGGATCGGTCCTCTCTCTATCCCGCTCGGCAGCCTCCTTTCGGACCATTACGGTCTCGCAGAAGGAGGCTACGGCCCTCCACGCCCGATCCCGCTCAGCATCGCCGACACGACTGCTGGCAGGGACAGGTTCCGTCGATGTGACCGACCAAGACCCGCCGCTCGGCTTCCCGCCGGGCAAGCGGCAAGCGTGTGCGATGCGGGTCTTGGTCGTTGCCGCCACAGTGGAAGCAATTCGCCGTCGCCTCGCGACCGATCCTACACAGGTAATCACCGAAGCAACCGTGCCCGGTGATCACCTGCGTAAGTCTGTAGGTGAGTCTTCCTCCTCGTCGCTGCATCCAGGCTTCGAAGACCGGCAGGAGGAGTTGTAACCCAACCTAACCTAACCTTTTTTTTTTTTTGGCGTGGGAAATGCCTGCGCATACCCGCCCTCGCGGGGCAAGGGCAGGTTATGTCGGACTCGCACCGACTAAAACCCACGGTGGTCGCCACCAACGCTCGCGAGAGGTCGCGGGATCTCCGTAAGGAACGCAACCGCAACCCCCTGCGCTTCGCTGGGATAGCCCGTCCGGGGGCGTGCGTGAAGTTCGCACCCCAGAACCCTCGCGGAACTATCACGACGACACGGTACCACGTCGTGCCGTCGTCCTCCTCGGGGTCGCTATTACTGGACGGTCAGACCCCCACTCCGATCGTCAGCGACCCGTAGGGCCCCGTTTACGGTACGGGTCCACCGATAGGAGGGCCGTGACGAGGCGCGCGAGCGCCGTCGGCCCTGCCCCGAGCAGGATCGGTCCTCTCTCTGTCGCTCGGCAGCCTCCTTTCGGACCATTACGGTCTCGCAGAAGGCTACGGCCCTCCACGCCCGATCCCCGCTCAGCATCGCCGACGACTGCTGGCAGGGACAGGTTCAATCCGATCATTGGCCGACCAAGACCCGCCGCTCGTCTTTACGCAGGGCAGAGCGCGAGCGTCGCGCGATATACGGAGTCTCGATCGATTGCTGCCGCCTGATGGAAACGATTCGCCGTCGCCTCGCGACCGATCTTACAGGTAATCACCGAAGCAACCGTGCCCGGTGATCACCTGCGTAAGTCTGTAGGTGAGTCTTCCTCCTCGTCGCTGCATCCAGGCTTCGAAGACCGGCAGGAATGCTTCGACGACGCGTTTGCGCGCATACTGCTCCTCACCGAGCCGTGCGCTCACGTCGCGAACGCGATACGTCGTTCCTGCCGTTTCACCGCCTCGAGCGCCTCTTCTGGCTCGCCACCACCGCTCTGGCGTAGGACGCGAATTCGGTGATACACCCTCGCGTCCATGTCCGCCAGTATATCCAGAGGTGGAAAGCGAGCCAGGATTATCACCGCCTCAAACGATACCGTCCGGTATCCTCGTACGACCCATATGGCCATCCTGCGCTGGACGCTGTAGATCTTAGTCCTACAGCGTCAGTTAACCAACCTCTTCGCCAGACAGGCGCGCCCCGTACAGGGCTACGGATCGTACGACCCCGGCATAGAGGCGGCGAACTTCCTCCCTCGGTCCCCGAGATTGGGCAGCAGTCTGTGCATAGCACCCGCTACCCTCTCGATCCGGGGACCAGGCGCTCGAAGTGCTCTTCGAAGCCCCAGCGACTGTCAGAGTGGGGCCCAGGTACTTCGTATACCGCCCACTCTGACTTCAGACCCACCTACTCGGACGCACGAATCGGGTGGTTCCCTGCTCCGCGGCAGCTTGTGGAACCATAGCGCCTCGGTCTTGTGAGGGCGCTGCCTCCGGAATCCCCAACTCGTGGACTTTGGCGACGACGATTTCCGCCCCAAGCTCGGCGAGCTCCTTGGTCCTCTCGAAGGAGTCCCGCTGGCGACCACCAACGTGTCGTCCGCGTAGCAAACGACAAAACGCCAGCGGGAGCTCGACTCGCAGGACAGAGTCGTAGGCGAGATTCCACAGTAACGGGCCCAACACCGACCCCTGTGGAACCCCGCACTGCATCTCCCTCCGGATCCTCGTACCGTCTCGGTCCATGTACAAGATGTACCTGTCGCGCAAGTAGTCCGCGATCACGCCTTGCAGGTAGGGGAACACCATGGTGTGAGTCCCCTAATCGCGTCCCAGGGCGGGAGTTAAAGGCGTTGACGATGTCTAGACTTATCGCCAACGCCGCCGGGACACAGCCCCTCCCGCTCCGCTGCACTTCGACGTACCCCATAATCGTCAACGCTGGGGTCCTTGAAGAGTACAGCGGGTTACGGCGCTGGGAGAGCCGACGTAACTCCCCAGTTGTGGACGGTTGAATGCCCGGCGGCGGTGTGGTGCACACCGGGCCCGTCCCTCCCTATGAGCAGGCACTGGAAACGATATATCGTCACCAGTTCCCAATACCCACCATCATTTGTTGCCTTTCCCCGAATACTTTGATCAGGAGAAATGCAACCTCCACTACGCATTAGGCACTTTGACGACAACGACGTATCACCACCAGTTCCCAATGCGCACCCGCATTGTTGCCTTTCCCCGGATGCTTTGATCGGGGAAAATGCAACCTCCACCCGCATTGGGCACTGAGAGCGACGTGTCACCAGTTCCCAATGCACACCCTGCACTTCGAC
>JAGSMU010000616.1:0-17732 GCA_029286865.1 Teinopalpus imperialis
GTACCCCATAATCGTCAACGCTGGGGTCCTTGAAGAGTACAGCGGGTTACGGCGCTGGGAGAGCCGACGTAACTCCCCAGTTGTGGACGGTTGAATGCCCGGCGGCGGTGTGGTGCACACCGGGCCCGTCCCTCCCTATGAG
The DNA here is from genome assembly GCA_029286865.1 of Teinopalpus imperialis. Taxonomy (NCBI): domain Eukaryota; kingdom Metazoa; phylum Arthropoda; class Insecta; order Lepidoptera; family Papilionidae; genus Teinopalpus; species Teinopalpus imperialis. The sequence goes on from JAGSMU010000616.1 coordinate 143, forward strand.
CAGGCACTGGAAACGATATATCGTCACCAGTTCCCAATACCCACCATCATTTGTTGCCTTTCCCCGAATACTTTGATCAGGAGAAATGCAACCTCCACTACGCATTAGGCACTTTGACGACAACGACGTATCACCACCAGTTCCCAATGCGCACCCGCATTGTTGCCTTTCCCCGGATGCTTTGATCGGGGAAAATGCAACCTCCACCCGCATTGGGCACTGAGAGCGACGTGTCACCAGTTCCCAATGCACACCATTTGTTGCCTTTCCCCGGATACTTTGATCAGGAGGAAATGCACCGACTCCATACACATTGGGCACTGAGGACGACGTATCGTCACCAGTTCCCCAATGAGCACCATTTTGTTGCCTTTCCCCGGATACTTTTGATCAGGGTACGGCCTCCTAACGCTCGACGGTTGAGTGCCCGGCGGCAGTAAAACGCACCAGGCCCGTCCTCCACTATGAGCATTAGGCACTGGAAACGATATATCGTCGCCAGTTCCCAATACCCACCATCATTTGTTGCCTTTCCCCGGATTCAGAAATCAGGAGAAATGTAGCCTCCCTCGACGGTTGAGTGCCCGGTGGCAGTAAAACGCACACCGAGCCCGTCCCCACACTGAGGCATTGTTTTGCAACGACGTATCGCCGTCAGTTCCCAATGTGCCGCTGTTTGTTGCCTTTCCCCGGATACTTTGATCAAAGAATGCAACCTCCACCCGCGCATTGGGCACTGAGGACGACATTATCGTCACCCGGTACCCAATGCCTCATTCGGTTGCCTTTCATCGGATCAGAGGAAATGCAACCCCCCTCCGCTATGCCATCCGCTTATCGAGGGACACGCAGAGCTATCCCCCTGTCAGAGACATTCGCCACAGCAGCAACGTATCATCACCAGTGCCCAGGGTGCACCACGTCCGGCGTTGCCTTTCCCCGGATACAATAGGATCAGAGGAATTCAACGACCAGGCACTCGAGGAGTTTCTGACGGGGAACCTAACAACCTAACCTAACCTAACCTAACCTAACCTAACTAACCTAACCTAACCTAACCTTTTTTTTTTTTTTTTTACATGGGAAATGCTACGCATACCCACCCCTGCGGGGGCAAGATTGGAGTTATGTCGGACTCGCACCGACTAAAACCCCATGGTGTTCCACCTTCGTCGCGTATGGCGGGGCCGCGGGAACGCTTTCGCACACCTCCGCGACCCGCCTGCGCTGGCCGGCAAGCCGGCCCCTCCTTCGGGGAGGACATCCCCCTCTCCACCCCTCTCCTGCAAGGCGCGCCGGAACACGGACGCGCCTTCCATCGGCCTCCTCTGGCAGGTGGGAAGCGGGCTCCCCGAGTCCGCCCCCAAGGCAAGCCGGGGCAGAGGAAAACGCTAAGCCAACCCAGCCCCTGCGGCCCGGATCTGGTCTGCGGCTCCACCGCCGACCGATGTTCGGCCGCGGAGGACGGGAGAGCGGCAGCCATCTTCCGCGGCCCCACCGCGGCGCATCATGCGGTGCGGCCCCCGCTTGAGTCGCGGAGGGTAGGGAGAGCGGCAACGCAGCACCGACCTCCTCTCCTCCGCGACTCCACCTCGGCTACTGGGGGCGAAGGCGGCCTCACCAACCTAACCTTTTTTTTACGTAGGGAATGCCTGCATACCCGCCCTGCGGGGAACTGCCGGGATGGGTTATGTCGGACTCGCCGACTAAAACCCCATGGTATTCCACCTTCGTCGCAGTGTAAGCGGGGCCGCGAACGCGCTTTCGCACATACAACCCGCCTGCACGCTGGCTTGTAAAAGCCGGCCCCTCCTCCGGGGAGGAGACATCCCCTCTTTCACCCCCTCCTGCCAAGGCGCGCCGGGCTGCAGACGCGCTATCAGCCTCTCCTCTGTAGGTGGGAAGCGGACTCCCCAGTCCGCCCCAGGGCAGGCCAGGAAAGCACTGGCGCCAGCCCGGCCTGCGGCGGATCTGGTCTGCGGCTCCACCGCCGACGCCGATGTTCGGCCGCGGAGGACAGGAGAGCTGGCAGCAAGGCTTACCGGCCTCCTCTTCTCCGCGGCCCCACCACAACTCACCATCACATGCGGGTGCAGCCCAGCGGAGTCGCGGAGGTGGGAGGCGGCGGCATAACGCAGAGCACTCCTCTCCATCGCGGCTCCGCCTCGGCTGCACAGGGGGCGAGGAGGCGGCTACTCGCAGCCCTGGCCTTTTTTTTTTTTTCCGTGGGAAGCCTGCCACCCCGCGGGGAGCAGGGCGGGATTGTAATCCCGGACTCGCGCCGACTGGAGCCCACGGTGAGGTCGCCGCAACGCTCGCGAGGTCGCCAGGATCTCCGTAAGGAACGCAACCGCAGCCCCCTGCGCTTCGCTGGGATGGCCCGTCCCGGGGGCGTGCGTGAAGATCGCACCCCAAGAACCCTCGCGGAACTATCACGGCGACACGGTACCACGTCGGCTGCCGTCGTCCTCCTCTGGGTCGCTATTACTGGACGGTCAGGAGCCCCCACTCCCGGTCGTCAGCGACTGTGAATTGTTACGGTGAGGGGATCACCGGGGCGGCGACGGGCGCGAGCGCCACGTCGGCCGATCTCCCGGCAGGATCGGTCCTCTCTCTATCGCTCGGCAGCCTCCTTTCGGACCATTACGGTCTCGCAGAAGGAGGCTACGGCCCTCCCGCCGGTTTGCTCGCATCGCCGACGCGACTGCTGGCAGGGACGGGTTCCGTCCGATGTGGCCGACCAAGCACCCGCTGCTTCGTCTTCTCCCACGCCGGGCAAGCCGCGAGCGTAAGTGATGCGGAGTCTCGGTCGTTGCCGCCAGTGGAAGCAATTCGCCGTCGCCTGCGATCGATTTACATTGCGTAATCACCGAAGCATCCATGCCCGGTGATCACCTGCGTAAGTCTGTAGGTGAGTCTTCCTCCTCGTCGCTGCATCCAGGCTTCGAAGATCGGCAGGAATGCTTCGACGACGCGTTTGCGCGCGCATACCGCCCCACCGCCGTGCGCGCCACGTCGCGAACGCGATAATGTCGTTCCCGCTGCTTCACCCCGCCCGAGCGCCTTTCTGGCTCGCCACTGCTTCTGGCGTAGGACGAATTCGGTGTGATACACCTCGTCCATGTCCGCCAGTATATCCAGAGGGGTAAGCGAGCTAGGATTGTCGCTGCCTCAAACGATACCGTCCGGTATCCTCGTACGACCCGTATGGCCATCCTGACGCTGTAGATCTTAGTCCCATACAGCGTCGGATGGCCAGCCTCTTTCGCCCAGAGACGGGCGCCCGTACAGGGCTACGGATCGTACGACCCTGCATAGAGGCGGCGAACTTCCTCCCTCGGTCCCCGAGATTGGCAGCAAACTGTGCATAGCACCGCTACCTCTCGCTGGATCCGGGGACTAGGCGCTCGAAATGCTCTTCGAAGCCCCAGCGACTGTCCAGAGTGCGAGGCCCAAGTACTTTCCATGTACCGCCCCACTCTGACTTCAGACCCACCTACTGGACGCACGAGTCGGGTGGTTCCCTGCTCCGCGGCAGTTTCAGGAACCATAGCGCCTCGGTCTTGTGAGGCGCTACCAGTCCCAACTCGTGGACTTTGGCGACGACGATTTCCGCCCCAAGCTCGAAGGAGCTCCTTGGTCCTCTCGAAGGAGTCCCCGCTGGCGACCACCAACGTGTCGTCCGCATAGCGAACAACATTAACGCCAGCTCGCAACCTAACCTTTACATGGGGAAACGCCTACGCATACCCTTCTGCGGGGCAAGGGTGGTTATGTCGACTCGCACCGACTAAAACCCCCATGGTGTTCCACCTTCGTCGCGTATGACGGGGCTACGGAACGCTTTCGCACACCTCCGCGACCCGCCTGCGCTGGCCGGCAAGCCAGCCCCTCCTTCGGGGAGGACATCCCCACTCCACCCCTCTCCGGCAAGGCGCGCCGGAACACGGACGCGCCTTCCACCTCGGCCTCCTCTGTTGGTGGAAGCGGACTCCCCGAGTCCGCCCCAAACCATGGGGGCCAGGAAAGCCCAGCCCCTGCGGCGGATCTGGTCTGCAACCGCCGCCATTCGATGTTCGGCCGCGGAGGACAGGAGAGCGGCAGCAGAAACACCGACACTCCTCTTCCCCGCGGCCCCACCACAGCCGCATCGTGCGGTGCGACCCCCCACTTGAGTCACCAGAGGGATGGGAGGCAGCAGCGCAATGCACCGACACTCCTCTCGCGACTCCGCCTCGGCTGCACTGAGGGCGGGAAGGCGGCCTCGCTCCGCCACTTCCCGCCCCAGCAGTCCACCGACACGCTTCCGAGGCGGAAGCTCGTTACAGGCCACCCGGGGCAGCCTCCTCAGGCCGGCCACCACAGAGCGCCTTAGGCCGGCCATTTTGGGTTCCACTTAAACTGCCGTGGGTGACCAAGCCACGGTTACTAAGCCCCCGCTACGACAAGCGAGAACCCTTCGCAACCTAACCTAACCTAACCTAACCTAACCTAACCTAACCTAACCTAACCTAACCTAACCTAACCTAACCCAGTCGCGTGCCGACGTCCGACCCGTGCGCATCGTTTCGGAGGCGCTCCGTGTTCTAAAATCTAATAAAATAGTCAAAGTGTTCAAAATATAGTGTGTTATATATCAAAAGACGCGGAAAATTACGCTGAACAGTGTAGTTCTTTGAAGAGTCTGGTGAGCTGCTCCTTTCAGCCAAGAATCGGATTTTTCCTGAAAGGTAAGTTACTTTACTTTACTTTTACTGAAAGACTTTTAAACGAAAACAGGTTATGTTCGGATTCTTATCCGGTGCTGTGCAGGTGTTTTTCTTTATTTGTGCTGATAGACCATCACCCCAGCTCTAATTAGACCCATCAACATCCACCCGGACACAAAAACTGCGGATTTGGCAACAGTTATAAGGACTCAAAAATGATCGGAATACGCACACTAACGAAAAAGACAAACAAAACCGTACGTGAGGACCTTCCGAATGCAACACCTGGATGCGCGAACGAAGACACAGACAAAATGTCAAACGTTCTAGAGGTGGATGTTGTTCCCACGATCAGCACTCCTGTGGTCTCTAGCGAAGGGGCAGCACAGGTACTGCCCTCCGACACCAGACGACCGGCTTCACAGCTCGCACTTAGTGATGTTTCTCTGGACGAACCTAAACTCTCAGGAAATCTAGTACATTGACGGTTCGCCAGAAACAGAGGATAGCACCTTCCCAGGAAGCAAAGACCCGCAAACTATCAGCGGAGGGCACAGAGAAAACACAGACGACTAAGTATGCGGACCGTTTAACAGAGGCACGGGCCTGCCTCCATAAGGCCAAGCTGAACTTGAACAACTCTAGAAACCTGAGGACAGACATAAAATGGAAGTCACTCAGGCTATAGAGAGGCTCTCTATCAGCTGGTCAAGGAGGCAGAGAAAGATAGGAGTACAGGGACAGAGATAATAGATAAGGAGAAGAAGGCGATAGAACCGGAACAGGGACACGAGACAAGAAAAGAAGAAGTAGAAAGCACATTTTTAAGAAAGTTAGAGGAACACGGAAAGCTTCTAGAAGAAAACAAAAAGGAAATGGAAAAACTAACGGAAGAGTTAAAAAGACAAGAAATTAGGAAGAAAAAGATCGTACGCAAGTGTTAAATTGACAGACGAGATCACTTCCAGAGAATACGGCAGTACACTCTGTGGTGATCACCTCCAACGATGAAAAGGAAACGGGAGACCAGGTGATGGATAAAATAAGAAAGGTGGTTAATGCCAAAGAAGAGGGATTAAAGATAGACAAAATTAGGAAAGCAAGAGATAGAAAAGTAATATTGGGTTGCAATGCTCAAGACGAAATTAAGAAAATAAAAGAAAAATACAAAAGGCAGGAACAAGCTTAAAAGTCGAGGAAATCAAAAATAAAGATCCATTAATCATATTACGTGACGTGATGCAATACAACAGTGATGAGGAAATTATAAGAGCGTTAAAGGTGCAAAACAGGCATCTCTTGAAAGATATAGGAAAAGACAATGACAGGATGGAAGTCAAATACAGGAAGAGGACTAGGAATCCGCTCACATCGCACGTAGTCTTGAGGGTTTCTCCGCCGATATGGACCAGTCTTACTCAAGTGGGTATTGTACATGTAGATCTCCAGAGAGTAAGAGTGGAGGATCAATCACCGCTCATACAGTGCTCACGATGCCTGGGGTATGGACACAGCAAGCGGGTATGCACGGAGACGACAGATGTGTGCAGTCACTGCGGAGGTCCACACCTCAGAGCAGAGTGCACTGAAATGCTCTCTGGAGAGATACCATCGTGCTGTAACTGCTCGAAGGCAGGACTGGACAGGAGAAACCACAATGCATTCAGTTCGGACTGCCCTGTCAGAAGGAAATGGGAGACACTAGCGAGGTCCACCATAGCCTACTGCTAAGGGCGTCCCTACTGTACAGCGATCGTGGCCACCAATATCGCGTCATCCAAGTCAACATGCAGAGGAGCGAAACTGCGACAGCAGAGCTCATGACCGAGGCGGTCACTCGCAAGTTGACCTTGGCAATGGTGCAAGAGCCTTATATCGGGAGGATAGGGAGATGAAACAATATCGAGGAGTACGGACAATACAATGCGCGAGGAGCCCTAACTCCGAGCGGGTTATCAAAGCCGCCATTGTAGTGTTCGATGGAGCTATCCAGATCACCCAGTGTCCCGACTTGACAACTGAGAATATCGCAGTTGCCAAGTTGAGGATTGGGTCTGGGAGGTCGGGGTAGTCTCCGTATACCTTGAGGGTGATAAGCCTATCGCCCCTATCTTAACGACATCACGGCCGCGGTAGTAGGTATGGACACCAGAGACGTGATATTGGGTGGGGATGTGAACGCATGGAACTCTTGGTGGGGAAGTCGAAAGACGGACAAGAGAGGAACAGAGGTGGCTTTAATGCTCGACGAGCTTGAGCTCCACCTACTCAACAGGGGAACCGAGCCCACTTTCGACACCATCAGGGGCGGCAGAAGATTTACCAGCTATGTGGACGTGACAGCTTGCTCGGCGACCCTTCTAGGGAGGATCGATGGCTGGCGCCTGGAAGATGGAGTGACAAACTCCGACCACAGGGCCATCCTATTTGAAATTAATATACACAACAATAGAACCATAGAATTAAAGAACACGACAAGAAAATACAATACCAGAAAAGCAAACTGGAGCGAGTTCCGTAAGGAACTCGCCCAATTTTGGCAAAACAACGAAATAAATATAACCAAAATAGAAGAAATTAAAATACAGAAGATTTGGAACAAATAATAACAAAACTAACAAGCACCATACAGGAAACGTGTGAAAAACACTTAAAAAAAAAAGTCAGCAGTAAGAAATTTATAGGATTGCCCTGGTGGACGGTGGAACTCACTAACCTCAAAAGAGGTCCTGCGGAAAAAGCGCAGAATCTCTTGCGCTGCACCGATCCGCCGAGTGGGTTGTCGAGCAGTACCTTGAGGCCAAGGAAAACTATTTCCTTGAAGTAAAGAAAGCGCAAACCGCCAGCTGGAAGGCCTTCTGCGGCCAGCAAGATAGGGAGTCGATGTGGGACGGTATATACCGGGTGATTAGACGTACAGCGGTGAGACAAGAGGACGTTCCTCTGGTGCGAAATGGAGTAGTACTGGGAGGGCAGGAGTCGGCCAAATTGCTGGCGGATACGTTCTATCCAGAGGATAATCCGCCAACGACGACGTGGAACACAAGCAAGTAAGAGAAATTGCAGATACAATAAATGAGGGGCTGCTTGATGACTCATGCAACCCACCATTCACCAAGAGCGAACTGCTGTGGGCCGCGTCGTCGTTCAATCCAAAAAAGGCGCCTGGAATGGACGGCCTTACCTCCGACATCTGCTGTACGGCAATCACACTGGACCCTGACCTGTTCCTCGCACTTATGAACAAGTGCCTAAGTCTTTCTTACTTCCCCTGCAAGGTGGAAGGAAGCTGTGGTAGTAGTCATACGGAAGCCGGGAAAGGACACATACGCGGACCCTAAGTCCTACAGACCCATAGGTCTCTTGCCGGTACTGGGTAAGATCTGCGAAAAGATGGTTGTCCAGAGAATCAGGTGGCACATAGTGCCCCAGATCAGTGACAGCCAGTACGGCTTCATGCCGCAACGTAGTACCGAAGACTCCTCTGTGCCATGATGGGACACCTAAATGATCGGCTTCGTGAGAAAAAGCTCATTGTTTTGGTGTCGCTGGACATAGAGGAGCATTCGATAATGCGTGGTGGCCCGCGATCGAACTCAGACTGGCGGAGACCGGATGCCCGGTGGACCTGAGGCGCCTAATTGACAGCTATCTTAGCGATCGATCAGTGCGCGTCGGGTTCGCCGGTGCGGAATGGGTCAAGCGTACGACAAAGGGTGCGTGCAAGGATCCATTGGGGTCCTACGCTGTGGAACCTGCTGCTTAATCCTCTTCTGGAAGAATTGGGGCGGAGGGTATACTGTCAGGCCTTTGCTGATGACGTGGTTTTGATTATCTCGGGGGACAATGCACTAGAAGTGCAACGGAGAGCCGAACCGGTACTCGATTATGTTCGGGGGTGGGGGGTCGAAAATAAGCTAAACTTCGCAGCACACAAAACTAAGGCTATGGTAGTGACGAGGAAGCTGAAGTTTGACTCACCACTCCTGACCATGGGCGGTGTGAGGATCGAGCTCTCCAAGAACATCAAGATACTCGGCCTCACAGTGGACGACGGACTCACGTTCAACGCGCACATTGCAAATGTGTCGGAAGGCGCAGAGTCTGTACGTCCAACTGTCGAGGGCCGCTAAGGTCCAATGGGGATTGAACCCCGAGGTGGTTAGAACCATTTATACGGCGGTGGTGGAGCCGACGATCATGTACGCTGCGGGCGCATGGGCGTCGGCGACACTAAAAAGGTCTGCCAGAAAGCAGCTGGACTCCGTGCAGAGAGGGTTTGTCCAGAAGATTGTGAAATCGTATAGGACCGTCTCCCTGCATTCAGCCCTGCTGCTAGCCGGATTGCTTCCCCTGGATATAAGGATCAGGAAGCAGCCTCTCTTTACCAAGTAAAGAGAGGCATATCGCGGCGAGTGGTAGGGGACAGGGATATGGAGACTAGGACTCCCTACGCCGAGATGCCACATCCTGCCGAAAGGCTGGAGCTGGACTTCACCTGCATGGGGGACGGTGTGGATTTGCCTACGCAAGACGAGGCTACCGTCCGAATTTACACCGACGGTAGTAAAATCGAGGGGAAAGTCGGAGCGGCACTATCCATTTGGATAGGCGCGGCCGAGAAGAGTACCCGAAAACTCAAGCTGGGTGATTACTGCACCGTCTACCAGGCGGAATTGCTGGCAATCAGTGAAGCCACCGAGTGGGCACTACGGCACTCTGCACGGAACTTCAGGGTCTATTGCGACTCCAGGTCCGCCCTCAAACGGTTATTAACCCGGATTCCCTGCATCCCCTCGCGGTGAAAGCACGACAAAACATCTGTACATTGCGGGGACGTGGGAAGAACATCTCCTAACATGGGTGAAAGCCCACGCAGGTTTGGAGGGAACGAGAGGGCGGACGAACTTGCAAAGGAGGCTGCAATTAAGACCAGAAGAGTTACGACTACGATCGATGCCCTGTCTCGTTCGTCAAGCGACAAATCCGTTTGGAGTCGGTTGATGAATGGAACAGGAGGTATCGAGAGGGTGACACGGCTTCCGTCACCAAAGCCTTCTTCCCGGACGCGTCAGAAGCCTTCAGCGTAATTAAAACCTGGAGATGGACGCTCTGTCTGTGCAGGTGTTCACGGGCCACGGCGGTTTCTCGAATACTTGAACCGCTTCAGGTGTAAAGAGAGCCCGTCGTGTGTCTGTGACGACACCATCAAGGAGGATATCTTGCACCTCATAACGGGTGTCCTGTCAACGCAGGAGAGGCTCAATGTTGAGAGCTACACAGGTTTAAAAGTAACAATAAATAACTTGCCAGTCCTTATCAGTAGCAGAGATTTTAGCCAGAAATTCCTGCATTTCTGCAAGCGTGTGGCGATGAAAGCTATACGACAAAATAAAACAAAATGAATGTATGAGGATGTTAGTATGTGTGTGAATATTTAGTTATATATACTACATAGTAACTAAATTTAGAACTATATATATATTAAGTTTGACTAAGAAGAAATATATATAAGAATAGAATACGATGTATACAGAGATAAGACTCGACTAAAAATAGTGTAAGTGGATAATGTTAGAAATGAACAAAAAGTCCCTGAGTTATCATGTCAGGGAATTATGCAATACAAAGAGACCCCCAGAAATGAGGGTCTAAAAACCTAACCTAACCTAACCTAACCTAACCTAACCTAACCTAACCTAACTCTAACCTAACCTAACCTAACCTAACTAACCTAACCTAACTCTAACCTAACCTAACTCTAACCTAACCTAACCTAACCTAACCGCCTATATCTTCGCGTTATTCAGTCCATAGCATGTCAAAATTGTTTTCTTGTAGTACTAGTGTAGTCTAATCATTAGACACCGTTCTTGTGCCGCATTCAGGCCATTTATAGTTATTATCCTTACCTTTAAATTTTATACTTACGTAATTCTAATCTAAATTTAAAAATTTTTGTTTCTTCCTATTTCGTGCTGTTTTGCTCTCGGCCGGTCAGTCCCGGTCCACAACCACCAAATCAGGCGAAACCCTGTAAGAAAACACACAGAACTAGGAAAAAATCCGCTTTTTCTTTGAAACCGAGGTATAGTGGTGAGGCCCTGTTTTATAGGAATTCGCCTATATCTTCGCGTTATTCAGTCCATAGCATGTCAAAATTGTTTTTTCTTGTAGTACTAGTGTAGTCTAATCATTAGACACCGTTCTTGTGCCGCATTCAGGCCATTTATAGTTATTATCACTTACCTTTAAATTTTATACTTACGTAATTCTAATCTAAATTTAAAAATTTTTGTTTCTTCCTATTTCGTGCTGTTTTGCTCTCGGCCGGTCAGTCCCGGTCCACAACCACCAAATCAGGCGAAACCCTGTAAGAAAACACACAGAACTAGGAAAAATCCGCTTTTTCTTTGAAACCGAGGTATAGTGGTGAGGCCCTGTTTTATAGAATTCGCCTATATCTTCGCGTTATTCAGTCCATAGCATGTCAAAATTGTTTTTTCTTGTAGTACTAGTGTAGTCTAATCATTAGACACCGTTCTTGTGCCGCATTCAGGCCATTTATAGTTATTATCACTTACCTTTAAATTTTATACTTACGTAATTCTAATCTAAATTTAAAAATTTTTGTTTCTTCCTATTTCGTGCTGTTTTTGCTCTCGGCCGGTCAGTCCCGGTCCACAACCACCAAATCAGGCGAAACCCTGTAAGAAAACACACAGAACTAGGAAAAAATCCGCTTTTTCTTTGAAACCGAGGTATAGTGGTGAGGCCCTGTTTTATAGGAATTCGCCTATATCTTCGCGTTATTCAGTTCATAGCATGTCAAAATTGTTTTTTCTTGTAGTACTAGTGTAGTCTAATCATTAGACACCGTTCTTGTGCCGCGTTCAGGCCATTTATAGTTATTATCACTTACCTTTAAATTTTATACTTACGTAATTCTAATCTAAATTTAAAAATTTTTGTTTCTTCCTATTTCGTGCTGTTTTTGCTCTCGGCCGGTCAGTCCCGGTCCATAACCACCAAATCAGGCGAAACCCTGTAAGAAAACACACAGAACTAGGAAAAAATCCGCTTTTTCTTTGAAACCGAGGTATAGTGGTGAGGCCCTGTTTTATAGGAATTCGCCTATATCTTCGCGTTATTCAGTTCATAGCATGTCAAAATTGTTTTTTCTTGTAGTACTAGTGTAGTCTAATCATTAGACACCGTTCTTGTGCCGCGTTCAGGCCATTTATAGTTATTATCACTTACCTTTAAATTTTATACTTACGTAATTCTAATCTAAATTTAAAAATTTTTGTTTCTTCCTATTTCGTGCTGTTTTTGCTCTCGGCCGGTCAGTCCCGGTCCATAACCACCAAATCAGGCGAAACCCTGTAAGAAAAACACACAGAACTAGGAAAAAATCAGCTTTTTCATAGAAACCGAGGTATAGTGGTGAGGCCCTGTTTTATAGGAATTCGCCTATATCTTCGCGTTATTCAGTTCATAGTATGTCAAAATTGTTTTTTCTTGTAGTACTAGTGTAGTCTAATCATTAGACACCGTTCTCGTGCCGCATTCAGGCCATTTATAGTTATTATCACTTACCTTTAAATTTTATACTTACGTAATTCTAATCTAAATTTAAAAATTTTTGTTTCTTCCTTTTTCGTGCTGTTTATGCTCTCGGCCGGTCAGTCCCGGTCCATAACCACCAAATCAGGCGAAACCTGTAAGAAAAACACACAGAACTAGGAAAAAATCAGCTTTTTCATAGAAACCGAGGTATAGTGGTGAGGCCCTGTTTTATAGGAATTCGCCTATATCTTCGCGTTATTCAGTTCATAGCATGTCAAAATTGTTTTTCTTGTAGTACTAGTGTAGTCTAATCATTAGACACCGTTCTTGTGCCGCGTTCAGGCCATTTATAGTTATTATCCTTACCTTTAAAATTTTATACTTACGTAATTCTAATCTAAATTTAAAATTTTTGTTTCTTCCTATTTCGTGCTGTTTTTGCTCTCGGCCGGTCAGTCCCGGTCCATAACCACCAAATCAGGCGAAACCCTGTAAGAAAACACACAGAACTAGGAAAAATCCGCTTTTTCTTTGAAACCGAGGTATAGTGGTGAGGCCCTGTTTTATAGAATTCGCCTATATCTTCGCGTTATTCAGTTCATAGCATGTCAAAATTGTTTTTCTTGTAGTACTAGTGTAGTCTAATCATTAGACACCGTTCTTGTGCCGCGTTCAGGCCATTTATAGTTATTATCACTTACCTTTAAATTTTATACTTACGTAATTTAATCTAAATTTAAAATTTTTGTTTCTTCCTATTTCGTGTTGTTTTTTGCTCTCGGCCGGTCAGTCCCGGTCCATAACCACCAAATCAGGCGAAACCCTGTAAGAAAACACAGAACTAGGAAAAATCCGCTTTTTCTTTGAAACCGAGGTATAGTGGTGAGGCCCTGTTTTATAGGAATTCGCCTATATCTTCGCGTTATTCAGTTCATAGCATGTCAAAATTGTTTTTCTTGTAGTAATTAGTGTAGTCTAACTATTAGACACCGTTCTTGTGCCGCGTTCGGGCCATTTATAGTTATTATCACTTACCTTTAAATTTTATACTTACGTAATTTAATCTAAATTTAAAATTTTTGTTTCTTCCTATTTCGTGCTGTTTTTGCTCTCGGCCGGTCAGTCCCAGTCCATAACCACCAAATCAGGCGAAACCCTGTAAGAAAACACACAGAACTAGGAAAAATCCGCTTTTTCTTTGAAACCGAGGTATAGTGGTGAGGCCCTGTTTTATAGGAATTCGCCTATATCTTCGCGTTATTCAGTTCATAGCATGTCAAAATTGTTTTTCTTGTAGTACTAGTGTAGTCTAACTATTAGACACCGTTCTTGTGCCGCATTCAGGCCATTTATAGTTATTATCACTTACCTTTAAATTTTATACTTACGTAATTCTAATCTAAATTTAAAATTTTTGTTTCTTCCTATTTCGTGCTGTTTTTGCTCTCGGCCGGTCAGTCCCGGTCCATAACCACCAAATCAGGCGAAACCCTGTAAGAAAACACACAGAACTAGGAAAAAATCCGCTTTTTCTTTGAAACCGAGGTATAGTGGTGAGGCCCTGTTTTATAGGAATTCGCCTATATCTTCGCGTTATTCAGTTCATAGCATGTCAAAATTGTTTTTTCTTGTAGTACTAGTGTAGTCTAATCATTAGACACCGTTCTTGTGCCGCGTTCAGGCCATTTATAGTTATTATCACTTACCTTTAAATTTTATACTTACGTAATTCTAATCTAAATTTAAAATTTTTGTTTCTTCCTATTTCGTGCTGTTTTTGCTCTCGGCCGGTCAGTCCCGGTCCATAACCACCAAATCCAGGCGAAACCCTGTAAGAAAACACACAGAACTAGGAAAAAATCCGCTTTTTCTTTGAAACCGAGGTATAGTGGTGAGGCCCTGTTTTATAGGAATTCGCCTATATCTTCAAGTGTTATTCAGTTCATAGCATGTCAAAATTGTTTTTCTTGTAGTACTAGTGTAGTCTAATCATTAGACACCGTTCTTGTGCCGCGTTCAGGCCATTTATAGTTATTATCACTTCTTTTACCTTTAAATTTTATACTTACGTAATTCTAATCTAAATTTAAAATTTTTGTTTCTTCCTATTTCGTGCTGTTTTTGCTCTCGGCCGGTCAGTCCCGGTCCATAACCACCAAATCAGGCGAAACCCTGTAAGAAAACACACAGAACTAGGAAAAATCCGCTTTTCTTTTTTCTTTGAAACCGAGGTATAGTGGTGAGGCCCTGTTTTATAGGAATTCGCCTATATCTTCGCGTTATTCAGTTCATAGCATGTCAAAATTGTTTTTTCTTGTAGTACTAGTGTAGTCTAATCATTAGACACCGTTCTTGTGCCGCGTTCAGGCCATTTATAGTTATTATCACTTACCTTTAAATTTTATACTTACGTAATTCTAATCTAAATTTAAAAATTTTTGTTTCTTCCTATTTCGTGCTGTTTTTGCTCTCGGCCGGTCAGTCCCGGTCCATAACCACCAAATCAGGCGAAACCCTGTAAGAAAACACACAGAACTAGGAAAAAATCCGCTTTTTCTTTGAAACCGAGGTATAGTGGTGAGGCCTCTGTTTTATAGGAATTCGCCTATATCTTCGCGTTATTCAGTCCATAGCATGTCAAAATTGTTTTTCTTGTAGTACTAGTGTAGTCTAATCATTAGACACCGTTCTTGTGCCGCGTTCAGGCCATTTATAGTTATTATCACTTACCTTAAATTTTATACTTACGTAATTCTAATCTAAATTTAAAATTTTTGTTTCTTCCTATTTCGTGCTGTTTTTGCTCTCGGCCGGTCAGTCCCGGTCCATAACCACCAAATCAGGCGAAACCCTGTAAGAAAACACACACAGAACTAGGAAAAATCCGCTTTTCTTTGAAACCGAGGTATAGTGGTGAGGCCCTGTTTTATAGGAATTCGCCTATATCTTCGCGTTATTCAGTTCATAGCATGTCAAAATTGTTTTTCTTGTAGTACTAGTGTAGTCTAATCATTAGACACCGTTCTTGTGCCGCATTCAGGCCATTTATAGTTATTATCACTTACCTTTAAATTTTATACTTACGTAATTCTAATCTAAATTTAAAATTTTTGTTTCTTCCTATTTCGTGCTGTTTTTGCTCTCGGCCGGTCAGTCCCGGTCCATAACCACCAAATCAGGCGAAACCCTGTAAGAAAACACACAGAACTAGGAAAAATCCGCTTTTCTTTGAAACCGAGGTATAGTGGTGAGGCCCTGTTTTATAGGAATTCGCCTATATCTTCGCGTTATTCAGTCCATAGCATGTCAAAATTGTTTTTCTTGTAGTACTAGTGTAGTCTAATCATTAGACACCGTTCTTGTGCCGCGTTCAGGCCATTTATAGTTATTATCCTTACCTTTAAATTTTATACTTACGTAATTCTAATCTAAATTTAAAATTTTTGTTTCTTCCTATTTCGTGCTGTTTTTGCTCGGCCGGTCAGTCCCGGTCCATAACCACCAAATCAGGCGAAACCCTGTAAGAAAACACACAGAACTAGGAAAAATCCGCTTTTTCTTTGAAACCGAGGTATAGTGGTGAGGCCCTGTTTTATAGGAATTCGCCTATATCTTCGCGTTATTCAGTTCATAGCATGTCAAAATTGTTTTTCTTGTAGTACTAGTGTAGTCTAATCATTAGACACCGTTCTTGTGCCGCGTTCGGGCCATTTATAGTTATTATCACTTACCTTTAAATTTTATACTTACGTAATTCTAATCTAAATTTAAAAATTTTTGTTTCTTCCTATTTCGTGCTGTTTTGCTCTCGGCCGGTCAGTCCCGGTCCACAACCACCAAATCAGGCGAAACCCTGTAAGAAAACACACAGAACTAGGAAAAAATCCGCTTTTCTTTGAAACCGAGGTATAGTGGTGGGGCCCTGTTTTATAGGAATTCGCCTATATCTTCGCGTTATTCAGTTCATAGCATGTCAAAATTGTTTTTCTTGTAGTATAGTGTAGTCTAATCATTAGACACCGTTCCCAGCCGCATTCAGGCCATTTATAGTTATTATCACTTACCTTTAAATTTTATACTTACGTAATTCTAATCTAAATTTAAAAATTTTTGTTTCTTCCTATTTCGTGCTGTTTTGCTCTCGGCCGGTCAGTCCCGGTCCACAACCACCAAATCAGGCGAAACCCTGTAAGAAAACACACACAGAACTAGGAAAAAATCCGCTTTTCTTTGAAACCGAGGTATAGTGGTGAGGCCCTGTTTTATAGGAATTCGCCTATATCTTCGCGTTATTCAGTCCATAGCATGTCAAAATTGTTTTTTCTTGTAGTACTAGTGTAGTCTAATCATTAGACACCGTTCTTGTGCCGCATTCAGGCCATTTATAGTTATTATCACTTACCTTTAAATTTTATACTTACGTAATTCTAATCTAAATTTAAAAATTTTTGTTTCTTCCTATTTCGTGCTGTTTTTGCTCTCGGCCGGTCAGTCCCGGTCCACAACCACCAAATCAGGCGAAACCCTGTAAGAAAACACACAGAACTAGGAAAAAATCCGCTTTTCTTTGAAACCGAGGTATAGTGGTGAGGCCCTGTTTTATAGGAATTCGCCTATATCTTCGCGTTATTCAGTCCATAGCATGTCAAAATTGTTTTTTCTTGTAGTACTAGTGTAGTCTAATCATTAGACACCGTTCTTGTGCCGCATTCAGGCCATTTATAGTTATTATCACTTACCTTTAAATTTTATACTTACGTAATTCTAATCTAAATTTAAAAATTTTTGTTTCTTCCTATTTCGTGCTGTTTTGCTCTCGGCCGGTCAGTCCCGGTCCATAACCACCAAATCAGGCGAAACCCTGTAAGAAAACACACAGAACTAGAAAAAAATCCGCTTTTCTTTGAAACCGAGGTATAGTGGTGAGGCCCTGTTTTATAGGAATTCGCCTATATCTTCGGGTAAGACTCCGTCCAAACCCGGCACGCCCCGGTCCTCCAGAGCCAATCCTTATTCGAAGTTACGGATCAGTTGCCGGCTTCCCACTTACCTACATTATTCTATGGCTAGGGCTCTTCACCGGAGACCTGCTGCGGATATGGGTACGAACCGGCGCGGCATCTCCACATTACATCCCTCACCTGAATTTTCCAAGGTCGCAGAGTATCCGGACACCGCCGCCGTCGCGGTGCTCTTCGTTCCGGAACATATCTCCCTTCTATAAGTTCCATGGAACTCGAACGCTCAGGCAGAAGAAAACTCTTCCCGGACCTCGGCGGCGTCTTCAGGCCACTTTAGGTGCACGCCCCGGT